>LOND01002652.1:22169-33376 GCA_014220965.1 Paragonimus kellicotti | reverse complement strand
CAAATGTAACCGAATTATTTATAGAATATCGGACGTTCTTATAATTACGCCACGAGATGTTTATGATTGATCAGTTAAACAAAACTAACAAATACAATTGTGAAAAGTCAGGGCTTCGACTGGATTCGAACCAGCGACAGAAACACCATGCCTCAACACGTCAAGCGCTCTAAAAGCTGGGCTACGAAGCCATGCCAGGAGCTCGGAAATTTCACATTTCGTAGCTCAGCTGGTAGAGCGCTTGCCACGTTGGAACAAGGTGTCGTTAGTTCGAATCCAGCCGAAGGCCCAGACTTTTCACCACTGGGTCTTATCTAAAATAATAAACCTACCATACTTATTAGTAACAAAATAATACAAGACTAACAACCGTGTTGACCTACGGACTGCGCTGAGTCTAACAGAAACATCACGAATACCTCATAAACAAGTCAATATCTGGACGAGGTTTGTACATACTAAAGTGGATCTGCAATGAATTTCCAAATAAAAGCAATCATACAACCCCTTAAACTATCTTGTGGAAGAATAAAAACACTGATAGATCCACATGGGTATACGGAAAAACGAGTCCGCAACGGAAAAACTCATACTACCATTGATAGTCGGGGTGATTAAGACAAGAATGCAGACAAAATCGTAAAGGAAAATAATTCTTTTAAAAGTTCATATTGACACACCATAGAAGGTCCACAAAAGATGACTCATGCTCACATATTTACAGCATGTGATAAGGCACGACTATGTGCGTTGCTTTTTCACTCACTCACCACGTAGCTAATGTGAATCCGAAGGAATAAAACTGAGTTGCTTGTGAATGGAGGCTTTCGTGATCCAACTGGTCAGTGCTGGTCAACCAGATGGTAGGTTAGTGTGAAAGTGAATTTTTATTCCTCTGTAAAACAGTAGAGTCCAATTGTAAGTCCCAGGCTAGGAAGAAGGTTATTGAAACTATAAAACAAGAGGAATCTAACTATTGGGGTGTATAAATTAACACATTACCTCATTCATCCGGATTATCACGAGTCACCCTGCTCGCATCCAACACAGTCGCCGTCTGTTTGTTACAGATGCTCTGTGAGGACGTTGGTGACGTACGAATTCAAGACAATCAAGGCATTCGCAGTTGCATTCGACGCACCGCCATATGGTCACAGCATCATTGCTTGTGGCACCTGTGGCTCCTTTGCGTAATCCACGCTTGAATTCACGACCACACAGCTGTTACTCGGTAAACTTTCGGAAGCTCTTCCAGATCACACTCTTTCAGACAGTCCGGTTCCAAGACTGCTCCCTTCCATCCTGTAAGAGGTAGATGGTCAAGTGAAAGACTTAGTTGGATAACATCTCGGTGTCGCATTTTCCGGTGACCAAAGTTTCACCTACCTGTTTTTGGCTGATTCTGGGTCTCTTCGTCAGTCATCCCATGGAAGTTGGTCGAACTTCCGCTTGGATTCAACCCCATCCATGCCCGCTCATTGATAGACAAGCAGCCTGGTTTTCATCTTCAGGCTTTGATTTTACCAGATACGTCCTTCAAGGTATTCGAATGTAGCACTAGTCTTGGCTAAACAAGCTGGTAACGCTCGGTCCATGTACATATTTTTCAGAAGGTTACAACCCAGTTAGCAGAAGCCTGCGCAGGTTTCCGCAGTGTCTCAATTGACAGATTCCAGGAGTGGGCTTGGCATCTTCATCGGGCGGAGGCTGGAAATGAGACAACGTCTTACCGTGTTGCTGTTTAATCCAAACTTGACTGCCGTGATCGGAAAATCCGAAGCTTTTCCTTGTAGTCCTTCACTGTGTGCAAATAACGCACTATCATATCTGAACAGTACCAGGTGAGCGATCAAGTCACGTAGCAGGCTTGGGGCACCGAAACAACAACTGCTCGTCAGACGACTTTCTGTGCAATATTCTATCTGAACACCATCCTCCGAGTTTTAAAAAAACTATTGTTGTTATTACTGCCACATATGAGCTGAACAAAGTTGAGTCTAAGACAGACAACCCTGTTACACACAAGTGATAAGTTCGAACCCATCGGAGGTTGATCCGTATGACTGCACTTTCACCCTCACACCTCCATGTAGCGCGTTAATTAAATCGACCGGCTTACCTGGCATCCATGCTCAAGAAGCCATGTCCACAACGCTTCACGGCTGATGGAATCAAACACTGTGATGAAATCCACAACGAAGGCATACGACAATGAGTTGTGCTCGCAGCACTTCTCCTTGAGCTGGTGAGCGGTGAAAACCGTAACCATATTACTATGGGTCGCTCGAAATCCGCACGGTACCTCAGGAACATCCGACTGCAAGATTTTGGCTTTAAATCGACTGAACTGGATTTCTGAGATCATCTTCGAACTCCTGCTAGTAGAGCAACTAGCACATGAGTCGTTCCTGAGTTAGACCACCCTGTTTGGAAAGTTTTCCTGGATACCCATCTTCACCCGTGGTCCTTCCGTTTCACAGTAGTCCAATAGCCATCAGAGCCCCCACCATCCACTTATTAGTGACATGCTAATGGAGTTGGCCGCCAGATGCTCACGATCTTTTCCACTCCTTTATATGAAATGAAGGAGCCATTCGTCCAGTAGTGCTTTAGTAAATTGGAACAACGGACAAAGAATTGACTTACACCAGCGGTCGTTGGCGTAGTTCTCGGTTAGCTCACCTTGCTTATTATATCAGTTGTCGTTGCTCTCGCGAAACCGTTCACTAAGTTGAGGGCGAAAACTTTGGAAAGTAATTTTGTTGTCCCTATCGTTTGCGTTCACAGTGTAACCAGAAGACGTTACATTCTTTTGTTTCAGGCTCGAGATGATTGCATGGTTGTCGTTCAGCCAGTTCATTCGTTTTTGACGCTGAATATAGACTGTCTCGATGGCTGCCAGCGCGACCATGTCCATGTGAAATTGACACATCTTATTTGTTCATTACATGTGTCAGTGGACATTTTCTTGTTTCCATGAACATGTCTTCAGTTGGCTTGAGGAACCTTACATAGAGTCTCTTACTTGAAAGTTTGACCGGTGAAAGAGAGGAAGACACGTGGTTTTCTTGCAAGATTCCTCCTGGCGGCTTCTAATTCGAAAGGCTGACCTGTGGGACATCAGGGTATATTGTCTTCTCAGGGGGCCCTACCCGTCGCCAGTGGCTTAAAAGTCTGACTCAGTTGACGGTAAGAGGCTGACTCAAGTCCAGAGACTTCAGTGAGTAAGACTGACGTCAAAGTTCGGTTATTGCTACCCACAATAGGTGTGTTCAAAACTATCCTAACTTTCCGAGAAGTATTGTGAGTTTTCCGACCATATCGTATAATACGCCATCGGTCATGGTCACCTCTGTGTTTGAGAGTCCCTTTTCTAACTGCCATCTTCCGTATGTGGAATGCAGCGGTGCTGAAACTATAAATATAATTCTGATGTATACTCATTGGATTGCGCGTCACTGCCTCATACGTCATACACAGTCAGTTGTTCAACCTGTCATCCTATGAGTGTAGCTGCTTTTTGTTTGCCTGTCTTTCTTTGGCTTATTTGACATGATCTACCTTTGTAGGACCAATGTCTAAGTCCACATAGCTCTCCTGACTATCACATCAAGGATCTGGGGGCATGTAACGTTGTGATGACATCCGTTTCGTAATTATCCTCTCAAAGGGACCGAGATCAAAGAAAGCAGGTTGAAATATGTCACCGTAAGCGGTTTGCGCTGCTCCACTTGCAGCTCTACTCACGTGCCTTGTATCCAGTGTAAACCGGATAGGGTAAGACCGGGAGACGTGTTGCACACACACACACACGAACGTTGACAATCTGGACCTTGAAGATAGCCCCATTAAATTTTATCATAATTGCAAGTGTATACGTTGTACATATACAAGGGGTCCCGTTTTGCAGGCAGTTGATTCCGCTTACCAATAGCGAATTGGTGGATGGTCATTTTTACCTTGTTAGGTCTCAACACCATGCCTGTCACGGAATCGAACCCGCGACCCATCGGTAGCTATTAGATCACCACAGAATGGTAATCCAGTTACTTATCCACTAAACCACGTGGTCGTGATTACGTGATTTGAGGGTAGGTAGGTGAATTACGTTTCTTGACTTTTGCGCATCCTGTTCATATGGGCTGAAGCAACGAGTCGTGGGTTTGATTCACTGATGCGCGTGATATTAATGGGACCGGACATATTTTAACCAGTTGCCCGCCTGCTGCGATCGTGACGGACACCTACTACTTTGCAGACCGGCCACAAACGGTTTTTATTTGATTTCAGTCTGTGAGAAAAGGAGGCGCAACATCTAAGAAAGACAGTCTGATTGTTTACTTGACTGCCCAGTAAAAATCGAACAATTTAACTCTTGTACATGCTGACCAGCTCATGCATGTGCGCCCACTCAATTGCACAGCGAAATCGGCTGGTTGCCAAAACGTTGAACACATAAACATTGACCCCGTAGCATCCGCGACAACGAACTTACTGAGTCAGATTGGTTACCTACCTCACAGTTTTAACCTGTATAACAATACACAAATACTAAACATTTTGGGCACTTTTCCGGGTGTGTGACGATGTCACGGTTGTGAGGGTCATCGTTGGAGGTCGTGCTTCTGTGTGTGAAATACAGATTCACCATGAGTTTAATTACTGTGGTAATAAATCAACCAGTATGATATAAGAATGGTCTAATGGATGGTTATTAAACACTATGTCATGTCCTGTATGGAGGTAAATATTTGGTTACCGTTTTAACCAGTATTGTCAACGGAAATGAGATTTAATGGATTTCTGCCATAACTGATGACAGCAGATTTAAACTAGCGTTTGTCTCCAATTCATTAGCTTCATAGGTTTAGGCTTACAGAATTGGTCCCCGTGCTAACGATCAAGCAATCTGACGATAGAGTCACGTGGCTTTTGGATCAAAAAATCGCGTTTTCCGCTTGGTAGACCGTTAATTGGTTCTCCATTGGGTCTGGGTAAAGGACCGTGATGCAACTCAGAGTTGCTTTGACGGACATTAAAGGTTTATTTATTACGAACACTCAAATCTAACGATCATTCGGTCTGTTCATTTCCGCTAACTTTCGCCCTTTTGGTATCATTGGAGTATGTGATATTTGTCTTTCATTCGCGACTTTAATTTCCTGATGTTTCTCGCAATTCTATCGAGTGTAAATTGTGGTTCACTTTGTTCAATCATCATACCGTTTGATCATCATTTTGGTAGCCTATTGGTGGATTTATCTAACCTTCCTGATTGGTCTGAGTTTGTACGACGCGTTTCGACAGTCCCGTGAGCTTTCGAATAAAATTGAATCAATTGATCCGTTATGACATAACTAGAATCGTCAGTCGAATCTGTTTAAAATATGTCGATCTATCTGATCACCGCGTCTAGTCCGGGTGAGCTAACGTGTAGTCATGTTGTGTCTTCAGTTTAAACTGCTGTTAGAACGGCAAGCGATTATATATCGAAACGTACTGGTATGTGCTTAGGTCAGTACTACGTTTTGGTTACCTTCATACAGAACATGTGGGAGTGGCTGGGGTCTCTGTGTCCGTGAGTGTTCCGATGTTCAAAGTTTGTGATAGCGTTTCTTTGGGCTTTTTTTTCTCTATTCGTGGGAAGAGATCTTATGAATACACCAACCCTCAATCTTTTATAAGTGGCCACTGTTGGATTATTGGAAAGTAGTTACTTATCAGAGGTGGCTGTTCTTGGACCACATACCTGGGTAACCAAGCTCACCAACGGCCGGCCAATCAACTCCCAATGTGTGCGTTTACTGCATAGTATTGTGAGAACCACAATGGGGCTGTGAGACGGACACATCGATAGAATATGACGGCGGAACACGGAGGTTTTGGGTGCTGGTAATCTGGGTGTCCAGTTTAACCGATGAACAATTAGGACCGATCGGGGATACGCGCACTAATTTACTCTTGGCGATGTGATCACTTATCACGTGATCGCTGGTGTACAAAAGAAAAGGTGATCCAGGTTTTCATTGAATGAGCCCCTCATTAAGAGCTGAGAGCGCATTCAGAATTGATGCATTTATGGGAGGAAAGAACTCTGTGGGAGCTAACTATTCGTTTTTCTGTCGGTGTTACAACTCAACTCTTCAACACTTACGGCACGTTTCTTGGTAGGAGAGTTTAATCCACAGTGGCTCCTCATTATTTGTTTGCTTTCACGACTACTGCTATTACTCAGCCATATCTGGACTCACACAGAGTTTAGGCGATAGAGAGCAACCGGTAAATTTTCTCCATCGATACGTCAACGTAACTGATCTCGGGTGCTGTAGGAATGGTGTGCATGTCGTCACAACAGCTGACGGTGATACAGTACGCTAATAACAAGAGAACTGCTTTTCGGAACTTTCCGCATCAATTCAGTTACAGGGGTCGAGGCGTTGCTGCAGACTGATGTGAAACTGTTTGTCTTGCAGTTACCTCAACGTAATTTATTCGATAGTTTGAAGACTGTATTTACTTCCACTGTTTGGCTTAGGAGTCTTGCAATTCGGCACCATCTGACTCGTTGGTGTGTCGGTCTTCCATAGATTTCCAGTTTGAGTGATGTTGGGCGTGTGCATCAACCGTTGTTGCAACCACACGCGCACACGCACGGTGCGTACTTGCGTGTGCACAGTCTGTCAAGACTGACTGGAATGCGTTACCATTGCCGACCACTGACTCATCGCTCATCATCACCCACGTGCCGTTCGCAACGTTGTTGCCTCTGCATCATTTTTGTGTGCGCGTGCCTTTTTGGCAAACAGCCAGTTTGGTTGCGCATCTGAAGGTGCGTGTGTGCGCAGGCACACTGGCCTGAGTGCATCGGCGTTCGACTGTTTGGTTTTCATCACATCGACAAGTGAACAACCGAACTGTTGTGCGCGAAGGCCATATTCATCACATTGGAGAAGTAATGTGCTCAGTGGTGCTCGATCACGTCTTTTCTAATGAGCTGTCCGAGCAAATTGGGGGCATAGTTGCAGACTGTTACCGCTTCTGCCCTTTCTACTCGTATCGGACCAGCTCACAGCCATCCAGTTGAGACTGAACCACCCACATTTGCCTGGAATTCAGATCAAAAAAGCTGATGTAACTATTTTTGCCGGGCCGGGGGTGTTTGTATTTGTTTGGTCTGTGTATTTATGTGTGTAACGAGTTCAGCTGCTCTTCATCCTCTCAGGGAACACCAGCTATCTCTGCCTCTGTATGTGAACACACCAACAGGTTTCTGTCACTCGGTTGTTTGAGCAGCAGCGGCAGAAATGTGGCAGACGTTTCTTAAACTCTAGCAGATCACGTCATCTTGTGCGCTCATGACCAGCGAAATGATCGTAAGAAACGTTGTGACATACTTCCGGTTTCAAGCAGAATCCGAAACAACGTCAATGTTTTGATTGTTCATGTGCGCGGATATAGCTCATTTTGATGAAATTTTGTGATCGACTTACAAAACTCCTGTTTTTGTTTCAATCTTAGTTTGTGTAATCGATTTTAAAAGATTGTCTCTGTGCGGTGCTGTTATTACCTCGGTATCTGTAAAGTAGAAGCTTGGATTGCAAACGTTTTCTATATGAGTATCTCGTTCTACAGATGTTTGCTGAAGACAAACGTGACTCACCAAGATAACAAATGTTGCTTATAGGGCTGTAATACTTGTTCATGTGGTTGACATCATTAGAACGAGGATAAGTACTCTAAAACGATTTCATTATTGTGGAACTCTTACCTATCGAACGCATAGTAAAACATGGCCTCGATTTACGCTAGTTGTCGGTCTTCAACTCTCACGTAGCCGAAGTTCTTTAGTCAATTAACATGTCGGGATGGAATTTCTTAAACGGACAGATTGATCATATGTTGAGCACGACTGAACAGTGTGCCCCAGCATGACTCGTAATACATGGTCGTGATACTCACCAACCGTAGAACCATTCAAGATTCTAACTGGCAACATATGATAATTCGGTCGTGCCTAATGTGAGGTCAATGGCGCAGTGGTAAACACGGTTGCCTCATGAAAAGCAAGGCCGGAGTTCTAGTCCCGGCAGTGGCAAGGATATGCACTACTGACGAGCTCTAATGAGAGCGAAACTCGAGTCTAGTGCTTCTTTCGAAAGGGGCCGACTGGATAGTCTATGGGAATGCGACAGCTGCGATCAATTGTGGGTGATGTTCAACTTGAAATTAACCAAATCCTCGACTACTCATCAGTAAACTAAAACGGATTAATAATACTGAATAAGTCTAAAGATAGAAATTTACAAAACTGAAATCGTAGGACGAGGTAAAACAGCCGGGGAAAAAAAAACAGAATTACGGCCAACAAGCAAAAGATGTCAGGCGGTATATTATGAGACATGACAAATCAAAATGAATCGAGTTTCTTTTAGCTCTTGATACTCCTCCCATCACACCTGATCTCATCCTAGCGTAGCAAATCAATTTTCAGTCATGTCGTGCTCGAAAACTCGAATGGGAAGTGTTATTTGTATCCTGTCGATCTAGTCGAAACAAATAAAACTTAACACGGTCGGTCGATAACTTGTGGAAACAACAGTATGCAAAGGCATCTACATAGATTGTACATTACAAACCTCAATGGTGTAGAATTGAAGCTCTCATGGAGTTTGTAGGAATATCATTCTTGGTTTGATGTTCCAACCAACCTCATGAGCTCAACAGAAGTAAGGGTGGTTGGTGAACAGTTTGTTTTCGGTTATTTAACATCTTGTCAATTGCATAACATTTTGTCATCATAGTCTCCAATGTAATTCTAGCGCATTTCGTTGAGTCAAGGCATCAGGGTTGACCGGAAGTGGCTTTCCAACCCACTTACCGCTTACGCAGTCGCACTCAGAAACGCTAAATTTCACGTTGAACATCACTCATATTCGGTCGCAGATGCCGAATTCAGAACGACTTTTCATTCACCATCTTTCGAAAAGAAGCACTAGACTCCAGTTTCGCTTTTCGTCGAGCGTGTTAGTAGTGCATATCTTTGACACGGTCAAGATTGGAACTCCGGCCATGCTTTCAGGAGGCAACATCGTGTGTGTCTACATGTGCTTATATGCGAGGGAGTTTATACAAAAAAGAAGAGGAGGACTCGGGGTAACTACCTACTCATTCAAACAAGCCGTTTAACACTAATTTATGAGTTGACGCTATTCCTACCTGACGATTGTATTCCAAGCAACTTTCCATGACAAGCTGTTTGTCCAACTGCGGATGAGCATGAGCTGAGACGTGATACGTTGGAGTCAGAACGGACACTTGACTCCGTTGCTTCGTTAAAAAACATCTTCACAAGCCAACCGGACAGAGTTCAATTTGAAGCAACAAAATCTTAGACAGAGACCTCTGACTTCTTGTTGTCCTTCTTTCAAGTTGAACATCACCCACAATTGATCGCAGCTGTCGCATTCCCATAGACTTTCCAGTCGGCCCCTTTCGAACAGCAGAAGCACTAGACTCGAGTTTCGCTCTCATTAGAGCTCGTCAGTAGTGCATATCCTTGCCACTGCCGGGACTAGAACTCCGGCCATGCTTTCATGAGGCAACCGTGTTTACCACTGCGCCATTGACCTCACATTAGGCACGACCGAATTATCATATGTGAACGCTCAACCACTTTCGCTTGTGAGTAATGATCATTATCCGTTATCCCTTGATAACCAAATATTTGGAAAAAAAAACCGTCCGCATCGTTTCACAATCGGTCGGTAAACGGACGGGACAGCACTTGGTCAACCAAACTTCGTTCAGCTATTCGAAGTCACAATAACCAAACTGACCGAACCTGAGTGATACGCACATATGAATTGCACTGAACTGTGATTTGTAAGTGACTGCCCCCAAATTCGCAACAGATCCCACGCTCCTACTGAGTAGGGCTCATGTGGACTGAAAGAGAGCTAAAAAAAGTGCTCAAAAGTATCGAAATAATCGGGGTTTCCCTGCAACAAAATGTACCCCCCCCCCCCACCGAATCTTATGGCTGATTTTACTCATCTTTCAATGTCAAGGGTTAAAACCGATTACAAGTGAGTAATGACACTGCTCAATGCCCGTAAAAAGACCTCCAAAGAAACGGTTGACTGTCGACATTTGTATCACACAACACGTTCCATCCAAGGAACTATTTTGACCACATTGTCATGTTCTTTCTTCATTGTCAAGTCAAGCATTTTTAAGCCTCAGAAAGCTAGAAGGAAATGATCCATCACAAGTCAATCAGGCGCAGCTAACAGACTAGTTTATTTGGCTGTCCTTCCATGTTCACGTCACGTCACCAGGAAAGCTTAAGTAGCAAACCATCGTTCAGCTTCTTGTAGATAAAGTAAGACTTAGTGGATTGTTAAAGCAGTAAACTGTTCGCAAACCACATTACTACGATGGGTACCACGGACAAACAACAGTTGTTAGTGAAGGAGTAAAAATGGCAATATTATCCTGTGTGTATTATAAACTGACATTCGTGAGTACTACATCTTGATCGAAATGGCTATACATAGCCATGGCGATTCACATGAGTGACAGTAGCAATAGCAGCAGTATGGTTTTGAGTACAACTGGATACCATAATAAGAAACTGTTATTGCGGACTTGCGAACTACTCAAGCGTAACAACGGTCAATAAACACCCAACATCCAAACTTGTACAATATCGTGCCAGAAAGTAGTAATTTTGAATTTTGAACCGTAACGCGAATAGGTGAAAAACTGATTTCTCAGATGTGCCAATACAACTGAAGTCTGTTGTCCACACCATATTTGCTGAAAAACCTGTATAATTCTAAATATCACCAAAGTGCCATGTACACATTTTTTTTATTTAATTAACACATTTTGTAGAAATATTGAAAGTATACTGATAGTATATGATGTGTTTCATCGCCACTTTCATCAAACTCTACAGGTTTCGACCATTTATATCAACCACAAGTGACATGGGATCCACCATGTGACTAATGCAATCAAGGTCGAGAATACTAACCAAAAAGCAAGAGAAATCGTTAATTAAACTGCATACATGATTCAGTTTATATTACTTTGGGGTTCATGGCTAGCAAGCAGTTCCCACAAACAATTAGATCAAGACTGTTAACATGGCTGTTGAAAAATTCCATCATATGCCCTGCCAGAGTTTGTGTCTTATACACATC
>LOND01002651.1:52646-66250 GCA_014220965.1 Paragonimus kellicotti | reverse complement strand
CGAAAAAACGCAATGTCTGAGGCGCGTAAGAACATTTTGTTTTCATCTCGTCAGCTGCCTGCTAAAACGCATATATATGTACTCAAGGAAATCGTAACCCGTCAGTAATTTTTGCATTAAACTTAAGGGACTACTCAGTGGGTTGACATCACCAACTAACCAATGACAAGGGAGGTTTTAATTTCCGATTTGATGTGCGAAACAGAGTAAGAAGACACTAAGAAACAATGAAACATTAGCCAGCCTTGAAACAAGACATACGGTCCCGGTCTTATCCAATGGTGCAGTCGAATTCTGAGTCAATCATGGAGAGTAGCTTCGCACTTTCTGTTGGCAAGTTTGCAATAACACTTATCAGGATATCATCGACAATAAAGAAAGGAAGATGAGATGAGATCGGTCAAACATTTGACATGACACTCACGGCGATCAGCTATCTTGAGAAAGTTGTCAGGCCACCCCCAGGCACACCAAATTCTATAAAAATTCTGAAGTGCTCTATTATCATCCTGTTCAAAATCATTTCAAGTATCTCTTGACGAGATGAAAACAAAATGTTCTTACGCGCCTCAGACATTGCGTTTTTTCGTCGACAATAATTTTGTCAGTAATTACAAAATGCTAAAAGTTATGATGACATAAAGCTAACCGACTTATTTGTATGAATCAGTAATGAACATATTGTATGGTGGCTAAAATTTACCGTGAGGTTTCAACGGTTGATTGCAAGAAATGCCCGATTAGTGTCAACTGAACAACTTTGCTGTTGTCTTCTAAGACAAACTGGTAAAGTAATTACTACAAGTAAGCAACATAAACGTGACTCATCGTTTAAATGCGTCAATTTAGTCCTGCCAAACCGAACTCCTTAGATTAACGTGCAACAAGTTTAGGTCAGTAAAACGCATTACATTGAAAATGCGTACATCCGGAGCAAAATAACACAGGAAAAACGATCGCGTGGTATGAACGGAAGGGAAATTAACTTTATCTCAATTCGAATGAAACTTTCTAACGTGCCAGAACCACACAATCCTGAACAAAAAACGAATGCGCATTTCGATCGTTCAGCTCACGCTGACCTTATACGCACATTGCTTACTCGTGGACAAAACAAATCGTCAAGGCCGATTGGCGTCACCAAACCAGATCGGGCCTGACATGACAAGCAACGCCGTGGTCAACAACCACTAACAGGACGCCTGTGTACGAACACTCGCATCTCGGTAGCTACCGCCCAGCTAAACTTCACTGAATAACTCATTCGTTGATCGATCGGTTTTCAAACAAATCCGGCACAATTGTCATCATTCCGCTTAGCTGGACACCATATTCTAAGCGCCGCATACAGTTGAACAAAACGACAACACAGTTCAGATAAGTTCTTCGTAATTACGACCAGGTTTTCTGCGTAAGATGACGGATATCATTGTACGTGGCTGCAGTGATTGATGAGAACATTGCCGACGCGGAATACCTGGTCATTCCGGAAAGAAAACAACGATGGAAATTGATTTTGTTTAATGACTCGGTAGTTGAAAGCACTGACGGCATGACTATGAGGAAAAAGGTTAGTACTTCCCCTTGATCAGAAAGCGCTCCGTGCATGGTTTCAGTGTTCACGTCTTATAGTCTGGACGTGTCTTCGCCATGGTCGTTGTCTCCGCCAAATAGCCCACATTTAAGTGGACTGATCGCGTGAGCAATGCGGCAGTTCGCCGAGCGCGTATTCCAACGCTCGATGCGCGATCAATTGGTCAACTACTCACGTTGCACAGCCTGCGATGGTTAGGTCACGTACTCCGCATGCCAGCTGAGCGTTTACCGTACCGGGCATTATATACTGAGACCACCAACAGTTGGGTGAAACCACATGGTGGTCAAGCAACAACGTGGTCACGAAATATGAGAACCCTGACTGCTCCACTGAGTAAAGTGGGTAGGTGTCGCCTGCCTGGATGGGGTCCTCGTGATCACTCAAACCGCTGGTTAGAGACGCTATCCGAGATGGCGGTGTGTCGACCAATGACGATTTAATACCTGACATTACCATTCTTTCTTTTTTTGCTTAGGACTCCTGGTTATTATTCCAACCCTTACTAATTATACGTTCCTTCCGAATATCGACGTCACTATTATTGATGTGGGAGCGCAGCCCAGCCACAGTACTCGGTCAGGCTCATGATGGCATTGCTATATCTTACGTGACTAATGATGACGATCATCATTCTTCTATCCGGCATGCGTGCCGTTCATCGATCTTCTTATGGCTTAAATAGTAACTCGTTGTTCTTTACACAGCAGTGGTCGTTCCCCGGAAGTCACTGATTTACCAGCGTTGCTGAGGCTGACTTAAAAAGGTGGCTGAGGTTCTGATGGGACAACTGATGCATGATAACTGGGCTCGTTTTTATCCTAGTTTTCTGTGTTCCAGTTTTTTGCCGCGATCTTAATTAACAAGAAAATCTTGAAATATCTCATCTTTAAAGAATTGGGCGTCTGCCAGCCCACCTATTAGTGCTGCCTGTATTGTGGGAGTACAGGGCACTTTTAATGTCTTGTTCAAGGCAGATTACGCATGTTAATTGCTCTTATTTGGTTTTTCTTCCGAAGCGTGTGTGACTGTTTTAAATCGGTTAAATTTTTTTCCACTTCTCGGAATTGACCTTGGTATTCTTATCAATTCATTGTAGATCAAAAAAAGCATGCTTTTCTTCTGTTTGTTCGCATCAATTTTGTGTGCCATACGTCCACATTACCTAAGACCCTCATCTATGCCCCCCATTTCTTGGTGTCAATGCGTCCTAAGACATTCAAAAGAGAACTACGAAAAATTGTGGGTACAATAACTCACCACCCTATTATGCGTCTATGCACTAACTTCACTGAAACCCGTAAAACGCAACCAAAGATCAGTAATTTGGATAATCAACCGAAACGAGTTTATAAGAAGTACGGCGTGGATCTGCAGTAGGCCTAACAAACACAGTTATTCATTTTATACAAGGGCATCCGGACAAAATACGGTACGAAAATGAGCAAGCGAGCTACCTTATCAGTACGACGCACGTGTACACCAACCACCGGACTACGATTAAATCCAACAATTTTGTAGGCCTCCAAAGTGGAATTTAGTAGTAGTTCAAACGCCAATGTGGGCCGCATCAGATAGGCAGTCAGATGACCGATGAACCAGACGAATGGGGCTCCATGTAAACGTTCCAAGTCGGAGGCTAGATCCATTGGAATTGCAGGAGGGAGCGACCTGACAGAATTACTCATAGATCCGATATAATCGCACAGTGTAACGCGGATGTTTGAAGTCGCATTTGTACCATTCAAACACTAAACGAAGATCGGGAGGTGAATTAAACACAAGACATCTTCCGTTACTTTCAGACAATAGACAAATAATTATGACTGGTGGGAAATGGTTGTCACTGAACGCTTTAAGAACTACAACTCTGATAATATGCGCCAGCAAAAGAGGCAAAAGTGAGTGGTTTTCGGTGATCAGAGTGGAGTTAAAGGAAGAGAACATTTTTTAAAACGACCTGAGGAAGATAACGACAGCCGTAAAGGTATAGTCAGTATTACCACATGTTTCGAACATCTGTGGATGTCAGTAGTAAATTCCAAGCGAATTAATGGAGGGGAAGTTAGGGAAACTTATCAATGAACAGTGTTCTGATGAACCGCTTCTCACTGGAATTTAAAGATAGGGTCTGGTTGAAACAGGTTGATTCAACTCACACAGAGCATCAGTTTAAAGGAGGCGTTGCCCAAGCAGTCGTAGTGCGGACTGGCATCAATAACTCACAATTGTTGTATGGTTGTGTGGTTGTTAATCCTCACTGAGAACCATTAATTTATTGTTGTCTGTGATGAAGATGACGGTGACCTGAATAGCGAGCTAGTTTCACTGCCTATTCAGTATTACACAAGAAACGTAAAACCAGATAAGCTATCACTTAACACATTAATATGGCCAACTTTGTTATAATGGCATCAGTGACAGCAACGAGTTTTTGCGTAAGGAACTCGTTATTAAATGTTGCATTTGAAGGAACTTCAATAACTCAAACATTCCATTGATTCAGGAAGGTCTGTTCGATTGGCATGCAATTGAACACCACATGCACGACAACAACCGTTGATCATATTGGCTTGTAGAAACGCTGAATCAATTTAGGAAACCAACAGCAACGAGAAGATGGCGATAACAGTTCAGTGACATCCAACAGGAAAGCTCACGTGGTATGTGCTCCGAATCGGCGATATTCGAGTGGTTGCAAGTTTTGGAAAGCGGTTGAAAATTGGCGGCCCACCATGAGTCGTAGGGGGTTCTAGCTTTATCGAATACAAGTGTTCGGCCACTTACGTAAGCCATCTGAAAACAGTAAGCCAAGTGATGTACATTGCAGCCAAATGCACAAGGGCGTGTGAGTCCGACCACAAGCAGTTTGGCTTTGGAACAATCGGTTGGGTTCTAGAGAATAGATGACAACAAACATGAATCAAACAAGGAAATAGGATATGGCATAAATAATAGGATGGTAGTATGGCTGTCAGTGTTAATATTCTATATAGGTCCGCATTAATTCGCCTCACAGACAGAAATATATCTCAGACCTTCAAGTTTAATATGCTGAGATGCTGCAAGTTGAGGACGGTTTAAACGCAGCGTGGTTTCAAAGGTGAAACCCGAACTGAAAAAGCATATGACCGAATTAATGCAGGGATTGTTTCTGACTGTTGTCAATTTACGAACAAGAATTTGCTAGTGATGTCCCATATAGAGAGTCAACTGTTTGATCTCAAATAGGCTAGATTTTTCATAAGGAAACTTAAGAGCGGTCCATAAGATTGAAAGCTGAATTGTGTTGTCTGCTTAAAAACATACGAGTATGTTTCACAAGCCTAACGTTGCCCCGATAATTATCCCGATGTACCGTATGATCAGCACAAAATAGTTTAACCACTGCGGGTCCAGTTGAACTTACAAGAGAAGAAGTTGTCGCAGCCTGCAGTACACAGTCGTTGGAAAAGTTATTGGAGACGACGGTTCATGAAGTTTAGTAGGGTGCATGTCTCTGTTGTTTGGTTATTTGTAGAGTATTTTTAATATATGAAACGGGCGTTAAGAGTCACAAAGTAGCTGATGAAAGATTGTTTTCTCTTGCAGATATGTGATTTGTTTATAACGTGTGTGTAACTTGATTTGTAACGCGCGCTTTACGTTTGAAGATAGGTTTTTCGTAATTAGATCTTGTGCCTCCCATTTGTGTCGGTTGTGTCAGTTATGCTTGGGTAAAAGTATGCTGCCCAGGTGAATATGTGCTCCATATAAGACTGTTGATGTTGATGTGTCGTTAACCGCGAACGGTAGATGTAACTGCCTTCCGTTAAATCGACTTAGAAAGAGGAGATTCAATGGCTTGAGTGAAGTAGCTGCACAGAAATAGGCATATCACAGGCAGGGGCAATTAAACAAAAGAAACTTATTACGAACAGAAAGCGGACAAAAATCTAATCACCACAAGATCAGAGTGAAGTGAGTAACATATCGAATTACACTGACTCATCATTGATTTGAACTAAAAAGCAAACCAGGCAAAACGTTGCGTGGTTCCGACGTGAACAAAATGAAACCAACAATACTAACAATATAAAAGTTGAATTCTGTGCATATCGTATGGGTGTTAACAATATGTGCTATCGGTCCAGGTATCGTGAAGTGAAAGCTTTCAGTTGGACAACATGAGAAGCAAATTGAAAAAGCAATATCGGTTTCATGTTCACTCGTTCGGGTCTCTTTGTGAAAGAGCAAAACTAGCAATGAAACGGTCTGTCCTCTTCAGATCTCATGAATGGACGTCTTTCATATCAGCGTAATAAGCGGTCAGTGTGGCATAATGTTAACTGATTCTCATTGTTTCACAACGCGTCTTAAATATGCTTTGGGGACAGAATATAGACAGAGTACGAAGTCCAACATTTAGATCCGCACGCTACTAAGTTTTCAGATCCTTCACTTCAAACAGCTAACTCACGGGAGTTTCTATAGAATCTGCATGTACCAAAACTTCCTTTAAACGTTTCACTGTAGTTGGTGCTTTTAACACGATTATCAGCGGCACACCAACGCTACCGACAATGCCAGGAACCAAATTTTGCGTCAACAAACTACTGGGCTCCGTATGCTCTCTATCAAAATGCTACTTGTGTTCTGCAACAGTCAGTACACTCAGTAATTTTCCTGTATCTGCTGGAAAATTTGCAACGGCAGAACGGAAGTTATGTCTGAAACTCGGTCGTTTGGTACGCTACAGGTCAGCAGAAAATCATTAGCACCACCACTACTGAGTGACGTCTAATGGCGGCAAAACGTTTCATGTTCACTCTCAGGACGCTTAATGACCACAGATGACAATGACAATATAACATTGTATCATTTTTTACGGGTTCATCAAATGCTTACAACTCACTAATCGCTGATGAGTAGCAGGGGATGTTGTTCTTCACATAGATTGACCATTATCCACAATTGATCGCAGCTGTCACATTCCCATAGACTTTCCAGTCGGCCCCTTTCGAAAAGAAGCACTAGACTCGAGTTTCGCTCTCATTAGAGCTCGTCAGTAGTGCATATCCTTGCCACTGCCGGGACTAGAACTCCGGACCACGCTTTCATGAGGCAACCGTGTTGACCACTGCGCCATTGACCTCACATTAGGTCATGCCTGACCGAACCGCAAAGCCTGTTGACGTAGCATTAGTTGAGTATGTTTCGCAATTCAACCCACTTTGTGCATTTCGCCATTTCTTTGAAATCCGATGATTTTCACTTTCATGCTGGCTACAAGCTTACGACTGACGATAGTTTGTGGAAAAAAAACATTGGATAAGGTCTCCCCAAAAATATTTCCTAGACCATTTTTATCTATTCCCGAAATGTTCACGATCGAAGCGAGTGGTACTGTCCAATTTTAGAGGTCATCGTGATCCAGTGAACACTCGGTCCGTCAGATATGGTAATCTTTGTGTACGGCATTGGTGATAACTACGGTAAACTATTCCACCCACGTTCATCCATAAACCGAGCGGTTGAACCGTAACTACCTAGAATGCGCCAAATACAAAGTAGGTGAAGGGTAATAAGATTGGAAAGAAAGAGATTACCGAGTTTTTCTGGTTCATCCAAAACTAGTAACACGCATGTGACATCGAGATGGAAGTTACGTCGGCAAACAGAGACAGATAGTGTTAGTGTCCGCTTACACTTTTCTGCTGTTTCATCTGTCAAGATTATCAGTGTTAACACAGCTGTGATTGTCACAACGCAGGTTGGAGGTTGTTATGTAAAACTCTTAACAACTTGGTCAACAACGTTTCAGAGATACTGTTTCCTCTTGAATGTGCTTTCATCAGTGAAAATCATCGCATCAGGGTAGGGGTATTTGTGAATTATACTGCGTTTATTTTGACCTTGATGCGATCAAAACTACAACCTGTCTGTCCTCTGTTATAAACCTTCCCTGTTAACCTCCTTAGATTATTCTAGTATACCACGAGCCGCAATTCAATTATTCGTGGAATATTACGTTTACTTCCGTTCATGGTTAAGTAGGTTGGGGGAACAGATGAAACAATCATATTTGTGACTATCTTTCTCGCTAGTAGCTTCCCAAAACAAGCAGTTTACAAGAAACACTTTTATCTACGTTCAGTAAGCCACAGTTTAAGTCTCACTGACCGCGCGTGCAACAGCAAACAGAATTTGTCTTACAAGAGGATGTGCGCAAAAAATTAGTGGCTCCAATGAATAGGGTGAATCAATCAGGTTCAGTGCATCAAAACTAATTAACGGTGAGACTAATGTCAGATGCCATCAAACGCATATGTTGAAACAGGCCGGACAAAGAACAAACAATCAGATAAATTACATAGAAAAAATGCGGACTATACTAGATGATAAGACCAAATTCCAGAAAGTGGGAAACGACTAAAATAAAACCGCTCGAACTGAAATATCACTCTCTAAATTACCGCGTTCTAGAAGCGAAACTGGAAAACCCACTCCTAAACTGTCAGACTCATTCGACCAAATGAACTGGCGATTCCTAGGTTTCATTAAAGCATGGCCGGAGTTCTAGTCCCGGCAGTGGCAAGGATATGCACTACTGACGAGCTCTAATGAGAGCGAAACTCGAGTCTAGTGCTTCTTTCGAAAGGGGCCGACTGGAAAGTCTATGGGAATGCGACAGCTGCGATCAATTGTGGGTGATGTTCAACTTGAAATTAACCAAATCCCTACTACTCATCAGTTATTAGTAAAAGCTAATAAAGTGGGTGTGGCTGTTTGACCTAATTCAGACATGTGTAGTTTGCTATCACTCCCTGGTTAAATGGTTATTGCAAATCATTGACTCCGTCAGACGGAAGTCTTCAAAGACTAGCCTTGGAAACTTTTTTGAATTCGTTAACACAATGAACTGACTTAACGTAACTGGGCAACAAATCCTTTCTGTCGATATATCGTTGTTCAAAAATGCCTCACAAAAAAAACAAGTAGACTACTCATATTCATAATGTGACCAAAATGCGTCCAATAATGCACAATCTTTATTCCCACTCGTTTAGTGCAATGCTACGCGCGCGTTTGCGAATATGGATGAGAATTCCGGTTTCCGTTCACACGTCCTGTGCACTTCTGCCTGTTTAGTGTTGATCGGCGCCTTCTATGGAGGAGTTTTCCGCTTACCACTCCTCGTCCGTTGGTCCGATCTCGTTGAGCGATGGCTCGTTCGGTTGTTCGTGTTGTCCGCCATGTATCGTCTGTGGACTTCGACCGCATTCTACGACCGTGTCGAGATATTCCTCCGAGTGCTGGAATACTCGCACGCACGGTTTGATAATTCACTACAATAGCTGTTGTACTTTTGTGTTTAGATTTTATTGGTTAAATTTGACGAGGAGGTATGTCGGCAAATGGATAGTGTTGCAGTGCGATCCCCATTCGGACAGTTTATTGTTAAAATTTTCAAATAGAAGCTCGAAAGTGACCAGTTTGTGAAAAGCCGATATGTGGGTGACGATCTGTGTGGTTGTCTAACACGCTTATCTAACGGACATCTCAGCCTTATCTCAAGTCTTCCTGCATTTGCATAACAGTTACGTCAGAAAATGAACTTAACAACCAACCAACCTTCTTGGACGCAAGTATTCGTCGCCGTGTACACGAATCTGTTCGATATAGGATAGAGACCTGGAATTATTAGTATATCCATTTCAGTAGCTTTGTCCTTCTGAAGCATAAAAGTAATTCTCACAAAGTATGTGACTGATAGAGCCATAAGAAAACGTACAAAGTGACCATCAGAGGCGATTTTTGAAAGAAAAGGTGCAGCCTTGAGATGTCTATAGCGGGGAAGAAAGCAATGCATGTTTCGTTACCATTCGAAGATGGCATCCATGCAGAAGATACCACTGGAAGACTCAATACGGTTGTCAACATAAACGTTCTATGCTACACAAATAATGCCGTGTTTGACCTTAAATCTCCATTCTAACTTTGCGTCTATGGACGAAAAGATAAATTTCACGTTTCTGACTTCTTTCCACTCGCTCTCGTGGAACCACTTAGGTGAGTCGCACTACCAGGCACCTGTTTGAACCTACCTCCTGGGCATCAGTCCACAGGTAACAAAAGCGGAGTCATTATTGACAATCACTCAGCACGAAGGTGCTGGGCTTCTTCGACGTTTTTATTTCGTAATGTCAACCCGATCTCTTCCTTGCGTCCAGTTTGCACAACCAAGAACAGTCAGCTGATAACCGTGAGACGTCGAATTCTGGCCACAGCCACAGCGATCGAAACTCGATTGAATAATCCAACCCTGTGCGCACAAAAAAGGTCATGGTGAGGCTTCGCGGCTGTCACTTGTATCTATGCCGTGGTTGATTACGTTCGAACTTTTACTCGCTTTGCTCGTTCCCTCCTGAAAACAATTTACGTTTTTGGCCCGCTATTGAATGAACGAGACTCATCTTGTTTGCCACACCATGCTCTTGCTAAGAATTTGGTGGGCTAGAATCGTCGATAGTGAACGGAAGGGGCTAGGTAACTGCCAAAGTTAGCATGATGCAGCAAATGAACGCACACATAGCGGGTGCTTCGAATTTTTGTCGATTATGCTGTCTGTAAAAGAAAGTCGGATCAAAAAGAAGCCATTTGAAACTTTCGAATAAGTGAACATTGAGCCACTTGTCTTCAGCAATGACTGACCATTGAATTACATAAACGGCATGATGTCTTTTCTCGTTTGCTCTCGAATAAGCTCGTTAGTGTTTCGGATGGTACCGTAATTGACAACGAGTTCCCCATAACTCCGTTCTGCACAATTAAACCCGATGTTCAGATTATGTAACTTAATGCTCTGCGCGAATAGTGTAGTTGAATCTATCCCTGTAAGAGCTTTCTTTCCAAAACTTGATAATACTCGGAAAAAACTAGTATATTTGAAGCTACATAACCAAATATATCAACCAGGTATAACGTTTTAGAATGACTGATTCCATTCAAATAAACACCACTCCAAAATAGAGACCGCTTGTTATTTGTTCCTACAATGGTGTCCGTAAGAGGGCTTATCAAGTATCTGCGTTATATCATTGTTCTGTGCAAATCATTCACGTTGATTCAACTTGCAAAACAGGTACTGGTATCTATACGGTCCGGGAAAATAGAAAGGTCTTAGAATGTCACGTCTACGATAAAATCATCTCATCAATCCAACTAAGTTTTCTGTGTCGATTACACAATGAACCTTGTACGTCGCTACGCTCCCAACAATTGTATCCAGGGCTGCTTCGATGACAAACTATTAAAAGGTCCCACTTCCAATTAGCAAAATAAAACCGACAACTCTTACGGCTAATAGGTTAAATCAACAAAACAGCTGTTATCATAACCATAGGAACGAAACACAGTGTGGTTACGCCCAACAACTAACATGATGCTGTTACCTTCAGTGATGGTATTTGGGTCACCTTAGTTGGATACCGTATTTTGAGAGCCGTATAGAGTTAAGCAAATACACCAACACAGTACAGAATGTTAGAAATCATTGTGCGTGGCTGTAATGATCGATGAGAACATTGTTACTGCGGAACGCCTGATCATTCTGGGAAGAAAACAATAATGAGAATTGATTCTGTGTGGAGAAAGAGTAACAATAAATTTGTTTTGTGGCGTGAGCTCTCACCTAAAAGCAATCGGTTTGAGTTTACTGTGTCACTATTTCGGACCGAGGAAGAATTCGATTTACTTTCAAACTGCCATGATGAAGATACTGTTCGTGGCCGTGAAAAGTAAACTAACTTACGAAACATATCCAACACAAGCTAAATCCTACCTGGAAAATGCGAACAATTAACGTAGAAGTGTTTACACTTTGATATAATGCAAACACATACAGCTCAGTGTCTAAGGATTGGACGATAATTCCACACGTAATGCATATCACGAGGTACACACCTGAAGTTTGTCGATTCGACGTCGTACATGAAGAGCAAGCTGGTCAAGTTCAGACTGTCGGAGATTTTGCCATACCGTTCACTCGGCCTAGTCCTTCCAAATCCACTTGCAGGTAACGTGTCATTTCCTCCAGCCATCCTTTTAACGTGTCCACTTTTTTCAGTAACGTTTCCATTTCTGCCACAGATTTCAGTATGCTAGGCTGACGTAACGATTCGCTGATAATTTTCAGCTGTCCGGAGGCAGCATTGCGTATTTCTCGTCCAAAATGAATCGCTTGCCGGCGTAGTAATTCATGGGATAAATGAACTTTGAGCGTGTAAACAGAAGTCAGAAAAAAGCGATATTAATGTAAGAGTAAACAAAAATAGCTTCACACAAATTTATATTCACGTTAACTTTCATCCTGGTACTAGGGTTAGAACTTTTATCGGTCCAACCGAAAAAATGAGTGTTACTTGGCGGGCCGTTAGTGAATGGTTGACCTTTTTTTATTCACTATAACAGTGACATTTATACGTAGTTGACTAATGATTTCTAACTTTTTTGCTCCGTTTCCCACATTTTTGATACAATTTCAAGATGCGGATGGCACAAGGATTGTTTATTCAGGAAAGCAACACGTGGGTTATGCGTTTCAACAAGACAACAAACGAAAACACTCATCTGTGTACGGTACTGGGCCCAGACCGTCACGGCTGCCACAGACGTCAACGCTTAGTTCCTTTACGTTCCCTTACGTACCAAGAACCATTTCATGCGATGCTGCACTCCAACATTTCTTCTTGTATTTTTCCTGCGGCTACTTCGATGTCAAAATATATGCTCTGGTTCCACTACTGAATAGCAGTGGTGTGAGTAGTATAGCATGATCGCTCCTACTCACTACACTAATATACTGGGGGCATTAAATGCTCCTTATCCAGTCAGTAGATACAGAAAGACAATTATTCGCAAGACGGACGCTCCAATCCGTAGCCTATCCAAAAAAACTGTTAAGCACGGTCAATTAACAAGAACAATACAGAATCAATTTTGACGCTTTTGTTTGCTTTCACAATAAGCCCAGTAGGCTGTCTTATTAGTGTAACAGAAGAAACATGGGTTGCAACCATATCTTGTAGGCACATGGTCGAATGAAGCCTGTTTCCTGTTAACGTTTCTACTACGATTTTGTTTCATTTTTTTAAAAACGCGATGTAACTGTTGAAGCGTGAACTGCGGTTGAAATTAGGAAAATCTTGAGCGACGCACCGATGGAGTAGGGCCGAAATCTGGACTTGCACATAGCAAGTGGATAACACAATTATCAAATTATTCCTTCCTGAATAGATGCGGCTAAAACATCGGTGCGTGGCTGATCACTTCTAGCGTGAGACAAAGAATTGGTGACTAACATGCACAAAGAAAGAATTATTCCTAATGCTCGAACAAAATGCTTCATCATTGATGAGTTCCTACAAGAGATAAACCCGAGTAAACTATTATCTTTTGGTACAAGCTATCCAGAAGGTGTATCTGAATTTAGATGCTTTTATCAAATGGTATTATTATCCAGCCCAGACGTGGTTTTCCAACGTCTTGTTCAAATCTAATTCAATCCCTCAACAAAAACCTGGCGTATTTTGTCAGAATACGTTCATCTTGTTTTGACAAAACATATACATAAGCTATATCTTGGCGTACGGATACACTTGGTGGTACAACGCACATACGAAAGCTTGTGATAGAGTGACGATGGTAATGAAGTACACAATTTGAGCTCCAGGCAAAATCTGTCCGAGTGCACTTTTCAAAGTAAATCAATTCGATCCACATGACACACATTAAGAACCAGTGCATTACTGATCGCCTACGTTGTAGTCAAGGGAAGCTGGTCATACCGATCCTGAACATTCTAATTCACTAACGTATAAACAGCCTGTATCACCATGTAAAACATAATTACACGATAAGTTCACCATAAAGAGTTACCAAAATACACTGATTCATTATAACACCTTGCAGTGATGAAACCAACAAACATACGGCATATTCTGACGGAAAAAGCAACACTTACTGTTTG
>LOND01002651.1:10795-27970 GCA_014220965.1 Paragonimus kellicotti | reverse complement strand
AAAGTAGATAGGTTTTTCCTTGAAAACGTTTTATAAACCACATGAAACAAACTTTGACAAATGGCAAAAACTATTTATCAGTAAACACTAGCAATGCGTATGTTAAATCGAACAGTATTTGAGGCTAATATTAATGCGAACGTAGGAACTTCTACGCAGATGTCTTCCAAAGATGAACGTTACTTCGAAATTGACGTCATCTTGGTTATCAACGTTAAGTACTGGTAGAGACGGCACAGATAACAAGCAATAAGCAGTATAGAAGTATAGAAGTAGTGTGAATAAGGAGTCATTGTCTCGGTAGAATAAGTAGGTAACTATCAGCCATCCAATCATTTTACTGTGTCTATTGAGATATGCATAAAACTCACGCTTTCCAGTCAGTCATTCATAACGGCTATGAACCTGATCACGGTTCACTGTAGTTTGAGTCGCTTCTCAACATAACAATGAAGTCGAATATCTCAAAAAATATCAGACAAGAAGGGAGTGAATAAAAGCAGCTTTAGACGTAAAGGCCGTAGCTTTGAGTAGACTACTGATCATGGCGCAATTCGGATCAGTGACTGGTGCAATCACGAGTTCTACAAACGAGTAGACATGCACCTACTCATTTTACTCAACCGTTCGCAGCCTCCGCATTCAGACAAGGCCTTCCGTTGAGTCACTTTCCAAAAACGCGAATCGATTAAGATTTATCACCACTTGTCAGGTATGATAAGGGATGTTCAGGAAATTCCAACAGATTTGATACTTGGTCAGGACTAGAGAGATTTGATCATGGGGTTTTCGAGTGAGAAAGTAGCATAATTACCTTGTCCTTTCTTGATTGTAACGATGCATAACGCGTAACTATAAGGGCAATTATAAGCATTCCGGTCAGGCGGACATGTGAATCGGAGTCAAATTCTGGTCGGAATAGGGATAACTACCACTGAAAAGCTGTTACAACAGAGGAACTGTAATCTAGCGCTACTTTTTAAAGGGAGGCAACCGAATTATGAAAGTTGTCACTAAATGTGAGTTGGTCAAGTTGTAACGAAGCACAGCAAGAAAAGTTTCTGGCAGTAATGAGATTATGATGTTGAGGGCTATCTTCTAAATTCTTCACATTTATCAGGAGTTGAAAAAAACTGACCAGTTACAGGATTGAAACAAGTACCATCATGTCTCTTTCATGTAACTACATACATTACGCAACAAAACTATACCACCATTCAAACTTTGCCAGCTACTTTTGTCCTCTCGTTACTTACAGTGCGGAACTGTAAAATCAGAATACTTAAAAATTAGCTGTGTTATAGTTTTGAATGAAAATGAGATTCAAAAGTACCCGTGACAAGACCATTTTGACGTGTATCCTTCTGGAGAACGAAAGCAGGATGCATTTCTGCCTAAGGATCTCAGTGAAGTGTTGCAAAAATTTACGGACAAACAAATCAGTATGAGTTAAACACAGCTTATTCCGTTACCGCACCGGTAATCAGGTACGATAATCAACATTGCCGCGGAATCGTAGATCATAGCATGTTAACATACTTGTCCAACAATTAGGCGGTAACAGTACTCGGCTCAGTTCATATTAGGACTATAGTCTGGGTTGATTAACACATGTATACCGGGCAGAACAAGTCACATTTCGGTGGAGACGTTATTATCTTGATAAGAGGATAGGTACCCGAGCGCAAACGATGTAATGACTGGGAATAAGATTTCTCAAATTGTCAACGCAAGCTATTCACCTTTCTCATGTTTCATGTGCTTGAGCATTTGCAGAATAAAAGCAAGTGTCCGGGCCATCTTTGGTTCGCTGAACATCAAATGTTGCCAACTAACTTGAAACTAACTTGACACAGCTAAGCAATCAGAGAAAATTAACAGAATGCCGCTCTGTCAGTTTTCGGAGTGTTTTTCCTTTGTGTGTTGGGTGTGCTGTGAAGGTTTATCGCGTTGTATAATTGACACATGCCGGCTACACCTTATAACTAGAAAGTAGGTCTAGACTCACATTGTTGTCATTACAAAACGTTGAAGTGTCGAACTACTTCCTTATCGTTAAAAAAACACACGGGAATTTGTGAATAGTATTACTAGTTAAAACACACAAAACTTACTTGTTGTCAGAATCATTTACTGGTCCATTAAGATGTTTACAGTTTTGTCCAACTTGACTGTTTACACTTGCACCCGCTTTTCGCAATGACTCATGTGGCGAACTGGGGTTCGTAGTATTCGTTTCTCCTTTCAGTGTATTCAAAGCCACATGAAACAGGACAAATGTCAACAGCAAAATGGTCACCAATAAGAAAGTGCGAAGGCGAGTATATTGATCTAAAATTTAATTGATTGGTGCCAAATGCGTTCAGTTACCGAAAAAAATAATAGACCGCAGATCTTGATAGTAATTCCTCCGCATTCGTGGCTGAAGATAGAAAAATCGTGTTTTCAGTTATGCACTGTCGTACAAAAAACAATTTTAATTGATCAATGAGCTGTTATTAGTAATTTGACTTGGTTCGCTCTGGTTGAAATTCACTCTAGAGGAGATTCAATAAGTTAATGGTCCAGCAATACAATCTAACTTTTGGTCCCTATTGCTAAACTCAGGCTCACATTCGTCCTGGTTTTCGATATATGCTAGCCAACACTAAAAACCAACTTTCTTGTAATATCTTACAAATTGCTCTTTAATTTTATGGGCATACTTCAAAAGTGAACGTTTGCGTTCCTCATGACATCTGTTTTTCTCTTCAAGATCAATGTGTGCTTACATGGGACAGAAAACTTTGAGAGCATGCGTGACCTGGCGTAGTTAATTGGTACAAACTAGTGACTGCAGGACAATCATGTGCAGTTATGTTCATTTGAAGTGAGTTTCGGGAATTGATTTACGTTGTCACGTAATTTTGTTTGCATTAGAATGTCCCAGTTGGTTTGTCGGCTTTTAGCACGATATTCCGCTAGGCAGCGAGAAAGTAGTAGATTAACCACACCGACATTCGGCTGCATCCATTCGATTTTCAAATACAGCTTTGATTTGGTTTGTAGGGCAAATGATGGAACAAATACCTCACAACACGAACAACCAGCATAAAAAGAGGATTTTATTGGCATTAGTCAGCTTAAAACAATTGCAGTTTAGGGACGGTATGAACAAAGCTTGCAGACATAGGTAGCTGGCAATTGTTTTAAGCTGACTAGACCAATAAATCCTATTTTTTTATGTCTGGTTGTTGTGTTGTTGAAGTATTGTTTCCCTCATTTGCCCTACAAACCAAATCAAAGCTGTATTTGAAAATCGAAATGGATGCAGCCGAATGTCGGTGTGGTTAATCTACTACTTTCTCGCTGCCTAGCGGAATATCGTGCTAAAAGCCGACAAACCAACTGGGACATCTAATGCAAACAAAATTACGTGACAACGTAAATCAATTCCCGAAACTCACTTCAAATGAACATAACTGCACATGATTGTCCTGCAGTCACTAGTTTGTACCAATTAACTACGCCAGGTCACGCATGCTCTCAAAGTTTTCTGTCCCATGTAAGCACACATTGATCTTGAAGAGAAAAACAGATGTCATGAGGAACGCAAACGTTCACTTTTGAAGTATGCCCATAAAATTAAAGAGCAATTTGTAAGGATTATTACAGAAAGTTGAGCTTTTTAGGTGTTGGCTAGCATATATCGAAAACCAGGACGAATGTGAGCCTGAGTTTAGCAATAGGACCAAAAGTTAGATTGTACTGCTGGACCATTAACTTATTGAATCTCCTCTAGAGTGAATTTCAACCAGAGCGAACCAAGTCAAATTACTAATAACAGCTCATTGATCAATTAAAATTGTTTTTTGTACGACAGTGCATAACTGAAAACACGATTTTTCTATCTTCAGCCACGAATGCGGAGGAATTACTATCAAGATCTGCGGTCTATTATTTTTTTCGGTAACTGAACGCATTTGGCACCAATCAATTAAATTTTAGATCAATATACTCGCCTTCGCACTTTCTTATTGGTGACCATTTTGCTGTTGACATTTGTCCTGTTTCATGTGGCTTTGAATACACTGAAAGGAGAAACGAATACTACGAACCCCAGTTCGCCACATGAGTCATTGCGAAAAGCGGGTGCAAGTGTAAACAGTCAAGTTGGACAAAAACTGCTAAACAGTCTTAGAAAATGTTGACGAGTTCGGTATATATTATTTTGACAACAAGTACACGCGTCTTTTGTGTTTCAGACTAGTAATACTAATTACACAAATTCCCCGTGTGTATTTTTTAACGATAAGGAGTAGTAGTTCGACATCTTCAATACGTTTTGGTAATGACACAATGTAGTCTAAGACCTACTTTTAGTATAAGGTGTAGGCGGCATGTGTCATTATTCAACGCGATAAACGCTTCACAAGCACACACAGGGAATCCTCCCCCCCGCCAAGTAATTTGCTGTGACAGAGCGGCATTCTGTTAATTTTCTCTGATTGCTTAGCTGTGTCAAGTTAGTTTCAAGTTAGTTGGCAACATTTGATGTTCAGCGAACCAAAGATGGCCCGGACACTTGCTTTTATTCTGCAAATGCTCAAGCACATGAAACATGAGAAAGGTGAATAGCTTGCGTTGACAATTTGAGAAATCTTATTCCCAGTCATTACATCGTTTGCGCTCGGGTACCTATCCTCTTATCAAGATAATAACGTCTCCACCGAAATGTGACTTGTTCTGCCCGGTATACATGTGTTCAATACCCCAAGACATAGTCCCTAAACATGAACTGAGCCGAGTACTGTACCGGCCTAAATTGTTTGGACAGAGTTATGTTAACAGTGCTATGGTCTTACCGATTACCCGCGCAATGTTGATTATCGTACCTGATTACCGGTGCGGTAACGGAATAAGCTGTGTTTAACTCATACTGATTTGTTTGTCCGTAAATTTTTGCAACACTTCACTGAGATCCTTAGGCAGAAATGCATCCTGCTTTCGTTCTCCAGAAGGATACACGTAAAAATGGTCTTGTCACGGGTACTTTTGAATCTCATTTTCATTAAAACTATAACACAGCTAATTTTTAAGTATTCTGATTTTACAGTTCCGCACTGTAAGTAACGAGAGGACAAAAGTAGCTGGCAAAGTTTGAATGGTGGTATAGTTTTGTTGCGTAATGTATGTAGTTACATGAAAGAGACATGATGGTACTTGTTTCAATCCTGTAACTGGTCAGTTTTTTTCAACTCCTGATAAATGTGAAGAATTTAGAAGATAGCCCTCAACATCATAATCTCATTACTGCCAGAAACTTTTCTTGCTGTGCTTCGTTACAACTTGACCAACTCACATTTAGTGACAACTTTCATAATTCGGTTGCCTCCCTTTAAAAAGTAGCGCTAGATTACAGTTCCTCTGTTGTAACAGCTTTTCAGTGGTAGTTATCCCTATTCCGACCAGAATTTGACTCCGATTCACATGTCCGCCTGACCGGAATGCTTATAATTGCCCTTATAGTTACGCGTTATGCATCGTTACAATCAAGAAAGGACAAGGTAATTATGCTACTTTCCTCACTCGAAAACCCCATGATCAAATCTCTCTAGTCCTGACCAAGTATCAAATCTGTTGGAATTTCCTGAACATCCCTTATCATACCTGACAAGTGGTGATAAATCTTAATCGATTCGCGTTTTTGGAAAGTGACTCAACGGAAGGCCTTGTCTGAATGCGGAGGCTGCGAACGGTTGAGTAAAATGAGTAGGTGCATGTCTACTCGTTTGTAGAACTCGTGATTGCACCAGTCACTGGTCCGAATTGCGCCATGATCAATGGTCTACTCAAAGCTACGGCCTTTACGTCTAAAGCTGCTTTTATTCACTCCCTTCTTGTCTGATATTTTTTGAGATATTCGACTTCATTGTTATGTTGAGAAGCGACTCAAACTACAGTGAACCGTGATCAGGTTCATAGCCGTTATGAATGACTGACTGGAAAGCGTGAGTTTTATGCATATCTCAATAGACACAGTAAAATGATTGGATGGCTGATAGTTACCTACTTATTCTACCGAGACAATGACTCCTTATTCACACTACTTCTATACTTCTATACTGCTTATTGCTTGTTATCTGTGCCGTCTCTACCAGTACTTAACGTTGATAACCAAGATGACGTCAATTTCGAAGTAACGTTCATCTTTGGAAGACATCTGCGTAGAAGTTCCTACGTTCGCATTAATATTAGCCTTCAAATACTGTTCGATTTAACATACGCATTGCTAGTGTTTACTGATAAATAGTTTTTGCCATTTGTCAAAGTTTGTTTCATGTGGTTTATAAAACGTTTTCAAGGAAAAACCTATCTAATTTATATGAGTAGATGTCGAATCGATGTTGAACTCCAGTTAAGTCGTGTGACCTTATCAAATAGTTCATTCGCAATTTTTGTATCGTGCCTGGTCAGAACCACACAACAAGTCATTTTTGAATAATACTCACATCTAATAAGTTGTTAACGCTTCCGAAAGCTGACATTTCACTATAAAATTTCTTAAAATCTACTCCTGATCTACAGTCTTGTTATCAACTTTGATAACAGGTACCGAGGTCGTCTTATATAATGTGCACAGTAGATATTGTGATACGCCCTCTTCCAGGAATTCCGTGATTCCTCCAAATCCCCCGAGCCTTTGAGCCTCAAAATACATACCCCGTTGACTAATATAAAAAATCTATTTTGGGAAACGGTTGACAACCTAAAGTTGCGTTCTGTAATTCCATTTTGTTGGTAACGTGTAGTGATGAGCGGAGGCACTGGTTCCCATCCAGTATTCTTATCTGTGTGTTCTGTATAGGTGGTATACAAAGGTTTCTCTGCAACACCAACTTCCATGATCCAGTTCACATCTCTATTCTTGACTGTCTATTATTAGCTATGTAGAACTATTGTTAGCATATGCATTCCTTATAATCTGTAGTGGGTGACAAACGGGCATGTGCGTAGCCGCACCAACAAGTAAGAACACTCTACATTCCAGTATTTGTTTAACAACCTGATAAATGTCTTCCAGGTTTTCCTCTTTTACTCTGCACTACATCTCAATTCATTTTCAGGGTATTTTTGGAAAGTTTAGGCCAGTTAATAACTTAAATTATGCGCGCCTAAAGTAATCGATCATGTTAATGTCATAGGCGCTTTTCACACCTGTGCATTCAAAACGTTGATCCTTACAGTGAACAACTACACTCGATTAAGGAATTTCAGTTCCTGTGGTTTGTCGCTTAGGCACTAATCGAATTAAGTCGTAATTTGATAGAACGCTTGTGCTCTGCATTTAAAAGCATTCGGCCATGGAGGACACAAATTGTCAGTATTCCATACAGACACTGCTTGAAATGATTGAACTTTATTCAGCTATCCAAGTGACCCTAAGGGTTAAAGAGGCAGAAAAATAAGTTCGCCAATAATGCTGATCGCGCCAATCAAACGAATTCAATGACCTGCGATACGCTGCGAAGGAGCTAACTAAACAGTATGATATACGCCCGCATGTAAACAAGCGACTCTGAGGCAACAGAAATCTTTTCACTGGCGTCCGGTTTTCACAATTCTCACTATCAGCATATGGTTTAAGTATAAGTTTAAGTCCGTCTGATGTTATATACATTTGTATCATTTCGGGTATAATAGAAGAAGATAGAACACGCCAACTTGCTTGTTTGTGTGGTGTTTTCAAAACAAATAACACCAATCACAAGAAGGTTTATCATCCTCTCATCTTATTGGTTTTTGGCAGTGAAAGGCAGAATTAAGCTGTTCAGAAGGTGTACGCAAAAAGTTGTAAGTTATGATTTACCTTCAATAATGAGACACGATAAGTTATTTGCATGTGCGATGTACAGAAAAAACTACAACGGTACAGACAATTCCTAAAGACGCAGTGGCTCGGTTCATTGGAAAGTCGTTGAGAATGGTCACAGCTAATAATTTTTTGTGTCGCACCAACCAAGTCATGTAAACCATTAGTGCAGATCAGGCATCTGCGCCGTTCTTGGAATTCTTGAGTTGCGAGCGTCGATTCGTTAGATTTGTACGAAGGTTTTCCATATTTAAATAAACCTTTCTGTACTTTTTCAATAAAATGTCATACTTGGATCTTCTAGCCAAGAGGCATTCATCATTAACAGAGAAATCTGATCTCAAGACAGATGTTTATTGATTAGGTGTTATCATTAAAAAAATATTACGTGCTCAACGTTATCAAGAAGTTGCTAACTTCTGGGATGGTATGGAGAGATCTGATATGTTGTACTTTTAAAGAATGTTCTGAGTAAGCCTACGATCTACATATATCCAACCTTCTGCCAAATTTGTGTTCAGGTTGGCTAACCAACGGAAAAAGATTTAATCTCGTGACGTTATGCCACGTATGTGGATTTGTCTTGTTTTCAAAAGTGGCCAGGGAATTGCGGATACTGTGTTATTATCAAGTACTTTTTTCTCAAAATCCTCCTAAAGAAAGGCAGTTTTGGTATTTTGCAATCATTTTAAAATAAGGTAACTAAAGAAAACTCTTAGATTGGAAGTTTAGGAAATAGTGTTTGATTGGTTAGTCTATATTATTTAAATGCCTGTAGCAATGTCCGAGAAAGGGTCGATAGGTGGTCGATATGCTTCTATACGCCGACAAAGCAGATCTCTTGTAACACGCTGTGATAGAGACGTCGTTTGACTCATAAAGTTATTAAATATCCTTATGAACTTGAATGAGATTTTTTCAATTCTGTGATAGGGACGCAGTTGCTTGTCTCCATACTAGGTATAAGACAATTTCGTGAGTCTTTGCTTGGCCTAACTTGACGTGTATGTTATGTTGTCGTGATGAATGCTGCTGAGTGATAAAGATACAGCTGCATCATACAAACCGTCTAGCCGTCAAAAATAATCTGGCTGCTTTGCGAGAGGGTGAGTAATCGGATCTTGATTGGTTTAGTACAGACTTACAAGGAATTCATGCAGTTACTGACGAAAGTTCATTTTATCGCTCACTACATAACTACACGTCGTTATGCTGTTGTATACCTGTGAACATACAAAAGTGATTTCTGAATTGTTGTTGACAATGCTGGTGTTTGTGAGGTAGAACAAATCAAAATCTCCCTGCTTCCGTCTCACTTGTACTGTTCCCGACACTTCATAAGTCATCGGTTTCGGCTGTTTCGAAGTCAGCATCCAAACTGGAATGTTGTTTTCGCTGGCTTGTTTAGAAATACTGACGGTTAACTGTGATCAATTTCGACTCTGGAGTGATTACATGATTGTCTGTTGCCTTTCGGTGACGGGGGAACAGGGTTACTTCGCGTTTTCTGGTCAGCTGACCATCTGTAGCGTTCTCGCCTGAGTCGTGCTACTGGTTAGTATTAAACCTATATGTGTGCCAGTCTCGGTGAGTCACAGCTGGCAGGTGCTTGCTCACTTTCGTCCAGACAGTCCTGGTAAGCATAACGTTTATCATCATATCTGTCACCGATCTCTCACTTATCCATCTTTCCGCTAAGCAGGTCTTAACACGTTTATCATAAGCACTGAACAGACAAACCGTGTGTAAAAATATCCATGGTACTGTGTCCCGGTATAAGATTAACATACTGAAATCCGCATGTAACGTTTAGAATTGTTACTGTCCAACCAAAAATTTAGCAAATCGGTTCTTGGCAATCAATGAAAACGTAATGATCTTTCCGTGGTTCGTTTTAAATGCGTTGCTTATGATATAAGATACACGTTGTTAATTCGTTTTAGATTATGATAATGAAGATGTTTCGTAAATTCTGCGTTGCCATCCGCAAACCAACTTGTTACGTACAAACACCGCACCGTTGCGTTTGTGCGCATCCTGTGAACACACAACTGCACGAAAATTTTGAAGTTTACGGTTAACTAGTGTAGAATCGAATTTCATTGACCCTCAAGCTACATAATTTTAATTCTGAGTATTGATTTATTTTCAACAAACATCACTTACCCGTTCACATGCACTTACTGACTGCAGTATTTGGGCAGTATTTGAAAGCATTATAAGCCTAAATCTGGAAACCTATTTCAAAATGACCTCGGAGTGCGAAGTATGGAACAACCCGGAGATCCGTAACCACACAATAGATTCTACAACGATTTTCTGAGTTGGTAACCAGTATGTAATAAAAAGTCCTGAAACTTCCACCGGGGTGCTAATAACATTACCATTTTTGGACACTCGGTGGCACGTTATATTGAAGTGGTCACTACCCTGGTAACAAGTCGCTCACTGGCTGATTACTGCCTCCCGCTTCTCCTGTGGGGTTAATTTCTGGTAAGCCCTGTGTCTTCGTAAGCATACAGGTCTTGCTTGTGGCTTATCGGTATACATCTTATTGGATCTAAACCCACAGGGTGACCACATAATATATGCTTGAATAATGGGTCACCCGGTGTTCTGATTCGTATCAGCTATTGGCCCGCTGACTGTTCATTACACTCCCCCGTCTACTGGTCATCATCATCACCATCATCACAACAATCTTGAATCTGACTACAAGATGCTCGGGTCGCCATTTATTGTAACAGTGAGAGTGATTATTCTAACCAATAAAGAAGACTGACCAGGAGAATTAAAAATGATATGAACGCAGATATGCCACCGACCGCGACACACCGTCATCCCGGATAGCGTTTCTAACCATCGGTTTGCGTGATCACACGGACTGTAGTCAGGCAGGACGACACCTACCCATTTTGCCCAATGAGAAAGCCAGGGCCATCATATTTCCTGCCCACGTTGTTGACTGGCCACTGTGTAGTTTTACCCAACGAGTGGTGGTCACAGTACGTAATGCCCAGTTAAGTCAACACTCAGCGCAGTACGTAACTCAACCTTTCAAGGCTACGCAATTTGACCAGTTGTTCGAGCATTTTGAGTGTTCCGGAATAGGCGCTAGCGGCCGGCTGTGTTACTTATGTGAACAGTCCACTTGATGTGGGCTAACGATAATTCTGCCTATACTGCTTTCTCCGTTGCGCGTCTAATTTCCGATTAGCCTTGACCACCCAGCGATGTTCATGCAGAAACCATGGTAACAGCTGTGAAGAAACAAATCGTTTATGTCTTTATCAATGTGTGTTTGTACCCAATTACTCATGGTTCATCTCAGCAGTATGGCGTGGCCATTCTTCTACCCAAAGTGTACACGAAAGTCGGCGTGTGTGTCACAGCATCTCAGATTTTCAAGCCAACATGCTGTTGCTATTTCAACAATGTGTTAAAACGCGGAGTTAGTCGTGGAACATTGCAAGCTTCAGCTTACACGTTCAATAGTCGGGCTAAAAGTTTCAAACCAGTTACAACAAGACCTGTGGAAGGAACAAGAGGACAACGTAACCAACTAGAAAAGATGTTAGTAGAAACAAACATTTTCTGCAGTCTCTAACGTTGATTTTGGGCGTTTTCTGTTGAATGTTGGACTTGTGAGTTTCATGAGCTAGGGGGAAGCATTCTCCGATCATCGGAAGTCGGAAATTGGCAAATGGCTGAGCACTTCACAAACCTGAAATGGGTACTTATGCTCCGTTTTTACAAAGATTGGGAGAAATTACAAAAGGCTGTTCGTTTGCTGCCATTAAGCAAGTAAACTTTTAGGAGTTAACGATTATCAGAAACAGGAAGTGAGTTTCTAGCTGAGAACCACAAAATCACGTCACATTGTCCGGTTCGTAGTCTGCAACATACCAGTTGATAAATACTCGCACCCTTTGATTCTAACGCTACCGGACTACATGTACCCTTTGACAGAACGAGAGAACGTTAACCACCACTGTACAGTTAAGCACACCTTTAATGATAAAATGCAATGGTTATTGCTTAAATCACAGTGGAATATTTGCATACACCTGTTCGTGGTGTAAAAATCTTTTTAAATTTTGTTCTACATTACTTGATAAAACCTTAGAGCGGAAGTTGTTATTTCAATAGGTTACCAGCACAAAGTGTGGCTTCCAAAACATAAACAGAAAAACATTAGAACATAAAATGCCAAGGTATAAGACCTAACCTACTGTTTGTTTCCACTAAGCAATGAAACGATGAGAAAATATTTGTTCAACTGATGCAATACTTTTATTCAACTAATGTGTTGGTGTGAATTGGGAACGGAACACTTATGCAAGTCACAGTAGTTAATGTTATAAAAACGATAATTTATTTTCATGGTTCACCAAAAGTATCCAAACCACTGCCGAACATTGTCCTATTATTCCGAATTAGACGTACAGTTTATTGTAGAATGTAGTGTCCGTCAAAAGTTTACAAACACCTGCTATCAGCTTCGTCTACTTCTTCCCCTTTCGATAGCTCTGCTTGCAAGGATCTGTTTGCATACATTCACTATGTATTGTCCGATCACATCACCCTGCTTCTTGGGTTGAAAATTCGACGTTAGATTTATAATTATTATTACGGGAACGGTGACTCGAGACCTACCACGGACGGTCTGACTTCTCGTTTCGTTGTAAGGTTTTAGGCACACTTCATATCGACTGAAATATCAGGTTGGCGAGTTATTTGTATGTTACGTGAGAGACAGTTACAAAGTTATGAATATCTGTTGAAATGATCCCTCCTCATACATGAAAGAAACATGATGGTACTTGTTTCAATTCTGTAACTGGTCAGTTTTTTTCAACTCCTGATAAATGTGAAGAATTTAGAAGATAGCCCTCAACATCATAATCTCATTACTGCCAGAAACTTTTCTTGCTGTGCTTCGTTACAACTTGACCAACTCACATTTAGTGACAACTTTCATAATTCGGTTGCCTCCCTTTAAAAAGTAGCGCTAGATTACAGTTCCTCTGTTGTAACAGCTTTTCAGTGGTAGTTATCCCTATTCCGACCAGAATTTGACTCCGATTCACATGTCCGCCTGACCGGAATGCTTATAATTGCCCTTATAGTTACGCGTTATGCATCGTTACAATCAAGAAAGGACAAGGTAATTATGCTACTTTCCTCACTCGAAAACCCCATGATCAAATCTCTCTAGTCCTGACCAAGTATCAAATCTGTTGGAATTTCCTGAACATCCCTTATCATACCTGACAAGTGGTGATAAATCTTAATCGATTCGCGTTTTTGGAAAGTGACTCAACGGAAGGCCTTGTCTGAATGCGGAGGCTGCGAACGGTTGAGTAAAATGAGTAGGTGCATGTCTACTCGTTTGTAGAACTCGTGATTGCACCAGTCACTGATCCGAATTGCGCCATGATCAGTAGGTCTACTCAAAGCTACGGCCTTTACGTCTAAAGCTGCTTTTATTCACTCCCTTCTTGTCTGATATTTTTCGAGATATTCGACTTCATTGTTATGTTGAGAAGCGACTCAAACTACAGTGAACCGTGATCAGGTTCATAGCCGTTATGAATGACTGACTGGAAAACGTGAGTTTTATGCATATCTCAATAGACACAGTAAAATGATTGGATGGCTGATAGTTACCTACTTATTCTACCGAAACAATGACTCCTTATTCACGTTACTTCTATACTGCTTATTGCTTGTTATCTGTGCCGTCTCTACCAGTACTTAACGTTGATAACCAAGATGACGTCAATTTCGAAGTAACGTTCATCTTTGGAAGACATCTGCGTAGAAGTTCCTACGTTCGCATTAATATTAGCTTCAAATACTGTTCGATTTAACATACGCATTGCTAGTGTTTACTGATAAATAGTTTTTGCCATTTGTCAAAGTTTGTTTCATGTGGTTTATAAAACGTTTTCAAGGAAAAACCTATCTAATTTATATGAGTAGATGTCGAATCGATGTTGAGCTCCAGTTAAGTCGTGTGACCTTATCAAATAGTTCATTCGCAATTTTTGTATCGTGCCTGGTCAGAACCACACAACAAGTCATTTTTGAATAATACTCACATCTAATAAGTTGTTAACGCTTCCGAAAGCTGACATTTCACTATAAAATTTCTTAAAATCTACTCCTGAGCTACAGTCTTGTTATCAACTTTGATAACAGGTACCGAGGTCGTCTTATATAATGTGCACAGTAGATATTGTGATACGCCCCTCTTCCAGGAATTCCGTGATTCCTCCAAATCCCCCGAGCCTTGAGCCTCAAAATACATACCCCGTTGACTAATATAAAAATCTATTTTGGGAAACGGTTGACAACCTAAAGTTGCGTTCTGTAATTCCATTTTGTTGGTAACGTGTAGTGATGAGCGGAGGCACTGGTTCCCATCCAGTATTCTTATCTGTGTGTTCTGTATAGGTGGTATACAAAGGTTTCTCTGCAACACCAACTTCCATGATCCAGTTCACATCTCTATTCTTGACTGTCTATTATTAGCTATGTAGAACTATTGTTAGCATATGCATTCCTTATAATCTGTAGTGGGTGACAAACGGGCATGTGCGTAGCCGCACCAACAAGTTAGAACACTCTACATTCCAGTATTTGTTTAACAACCTGATAAATGTCTTCCAGGTTTTCCTCTTTTACTCTGCACTACATCTCAATTCATTTTCAGGGTATTTTTAGAAAGTTTAGGCCAGTTAATAACTTAAATTATGCGCGCCTAAAGTAATCGATCATGTTAATGTCATAGGCGCTTTTCACACCTGTGCATTCAAAACGTTGATCCTTACAGTGAACAACTACACTCGATTAAGGAATTTCAGTTCCTGTGGCTTGTCGCTTAGGCACTAATCGAATTAAGTCGTAATTTGATAGAACGCTTGTGCTCTGCATTTAAAAGCATTCGGCCATGGAGGACACAAATTGTCAGTATTCCATACAGACACTGCTTGAAATGATTGAACTTTATTCAGCTATCCAAGTGACCCTAAGGGTTAAAGAGGCAGAAAAATAAGTTCGCCAATAATGCTGATCGCGCCAATCAAACGAATTCAATGACCTGCGATACGCTGCGAAGGAGCTAACTAAACAGTATGATATACGCCCGCATGTAAACAAGCGACTCTGAGGCAACAGAAATCTTTTCACTGGCGTCCGGTTTTCACAATTCTCACTATCAGCATATGGTTTAAGTATAAGTTTAAGTCCGTCTGATGTTATATACATTTGTATCATTTCGGGTATAATAGAAGAAGATAGAACACGCCAACTTGCTTGTTTGTGTGGTGTTTTCAAAACAAATAACACCAATCACAAGAAGGTTTATCATCCTCTCATCTTATTGGTTTTTGGCAGTGAAAGGCAGAATTAAGCTGTTCAGAAGGTGTACGCAAAAAGTTGTAAGTTATAAATTACCTTCAATAATGAGACACGATAAGTTATTTGCATGTGCGATGTACAGAAAAAACTACAACGGTACAGACAATTCCTAAAGACGCAGTGGCTCGGTTCATTGGAAAGTCGTTGAGAATGGTCACAGCTAATAATTTTTTGTGTCGCACCAACCAAGTCATGTAAACCATTAGTGCAGATCAGGCATCTGCGCCGTTCTTGGAATTCTTGAGTTGCGAGCGTCGATTCGTTAGATTTGTACGAAGGTTTTCCATATTTAAATAAACCTTTCTGTACTTTTTCAATAAAATGTCATACTTGGATCTTCTAGCCAAGAGGCATTCATCATTAACAGAGAAATCTGATCTCAAGACAGATGTTTATTGATTAGGTGTTATCATTAAAAAAATATTACGTGCTCAACGTTATCAAGAAGTTGCTAACTTCTGGGATGGTATGGAGAGATCTGATATGTTGTACTTTTAAAGAATGTTCTGAGTAAGCCTACGATCTACATATATCCAACCTTCTGCCAAATTTGTGTTCAGGTTGGCTAACCAACGGAAAAAGATTTAATCTCGTGACGTTATGCCACGTATGTGGATTTGTCTTGTTTTCAAAAGTGGCCAGGGAATTGCGGATACTGTGTTATTATCAAGTACTTTTTTCTCAAAATCCTCCTAAAGAAAGGCAGTTTTGGTATTTTGCAATCATTTTAAAATAAGGTAACTAAAGAAAACTCTTAGATTGGAAGTTTAGGAAATAGTGTTTGATTGGTTAGTCTATATTATTTAAATGCCTGTAGCAATGTCCGAGAAAGGGTCGATAGGTGGTCGATATGCTTCTATACGCCGACAAAGCAGATCTCTTGTAACACGCTGTGATAGAGACGTCGTTTGACTCATAAAGTTATTAAATATCCTTATGAACTTGAATGAGATTTTTTCAATTCTGTGATAGGGACGCAGTTGCTTGTCTCCATACTAGGTATAAGACAATTTCGTGAGTCTTTGCTTGGCCTAACTTGACGTGTATGTTATGTTGTCGTGATGAATGCTGCTGAGTGATAAAGATACAGCTGCATCATACAAACCGTCTAGCCGTCAAAAATAATCTGGCTGCTTTGCGAGAGGGTGAGTAATCGGATCTTGATTGGTTTAGTACAGACTTACAAGGAATTCATGCAGTTACTGACGAAAGTTCATTTTATCGCTCACTACATAACTACACGTCGTTATGCTGTTGTATACCTGTGAACATACAAAAGTGATTTCTGAATTGTTGTTGACAATGCTGGTGTTTGTGAGGTAGAACAAATCAAAATCTCCCTGCTTCCGTCTCACTTGTACTGTTCCCGACACTTCATAAGTCATCGGTTTCGGCTGTTTCGAAGTCAGCATCCAAACTGGAATGTTGTTTTCGCTGGCTTGTTTAGAAATACTGACGGTTAACTGTGATCAATTTCGACTTCTGGAGTGATTACATGATTGTCTGTTGCCTTTCGGTGACGGGGGAACAGGGTTACTTCGCGTTTTCTGGTCAGCTGACCATCTGTAGCGTTCTCGCCTGAGTCGTGCTACTGGTTAGTATTAAACCTATATGTGTGCCAGTCTCGGTGAGTCACAGCTGGCAGGTGCTTGCTCACTTTCGTCCAGACAGTCCTGGTAAGCATAACGTTTATCATCATATCTGTCACCGATCTCTCACTTATCCATCTTTCCGCTAAGCAGGTCTCAACACGTTTATCATAAGCACTGAACAGACAAACAGTGCGTAAATATATCCATGGTATTGTGTCCTGATATAAGATTAACATACTGAACTCCGCATGTAACGTTTAGAATTGTTACTGTTCGACCAAAAATTTATCGAATCGGTTCTTGGCA
>LOND01002650.1:33297-47485 GCA_014220965.1 Paragonimus kellicotti | reverse complement strand
TAACCATCGATAGCACTTCGTCAACATAACGCCGGTAGAGAATGAGCCTGACTGATAACAGCGTCTGCGTTCTGCTCCAGGTGGGCAACGAAAATATCGGCCAGTAGCTGACCGAGTGGAATGGTCATAGCAACAATATCGACTTGTGTGTGGCCAGTTTCTTAGAGGTAGAACTTCACGTTCGCTGTGCATAGTAGGAGAAGGCGTTCTAGCACAGACGTAGAAAATCTTATGTTCAATTGACGGGAGTTAACATATTGACAAACTATATTGACCGTCTGCATCAGAGGAAAGTTTGTAAACAAAGAATCATTGTCCGAACTGGCCATATTTTGGTTGCTGCAGTCCAGTCCATCGAGTAAATCGATTCGCTCAGAACTATCTCTCACAGTTTTCCGAACCATTGATTGCTTTACGGACTGAAACTTTTCAGTCAGCCACTGTGCCAACTTGTGTTGTGGTGAATTGGACGTGGATAGTATTGGCCCCTGTGGTACTCCAAACTTGTGGAGTTTGGACAAACCATGCAGTTGAGGAGCATATGATCCTCTGGGTGTAACTGACTTTGCCGTGAACTGATCAATGAAATGTCCTTCCAGCAGTGCTCGCCGTTCCTTGTTACTGCATCATTCAATTTCAGCAGCATTGTCTGCTGAGCTACCCTGACGGAATTTGATTGCGTCATTTAATAGTGGCTGCATCCGTGATATATAGTCGGCCTTATCTATGACCACAACGCCGAAGTCTTTGTCTGATTGTAGGATTATCAGGTTTTCGTTGGTTCGTAGCTCATAAGAGGCATTACTAGGTTTTTCGAGTTAGGATTGTGTTGTTTGGAGGACGAAACTCTGTATTGGTGCCCGAGATGGACTAGCCTGGCTTTAAACCAACACTGCGAGCGCCTTCTGATATCGGACTGAGTTGTGAGAGTTGGTCAAAGAGAAGCCCGAACTGGGCCTGTGACTCGATGCTGTTGTTCTTCTTTGGGGGTGTACAAAATTTGTGCTCGAGAGATACATTGTGCAAAAAACTGTTTCTGACTACTCTGTTCAAATTTGTTACGGGAAGAAAGTTGCTTTGATTGTCTCGGAAGTTCTAATCGCGGGGTTACGGATTAGAATTAACAGGACAGTTGCTGTGTCTCCCTTCGAGACGATCAGGCAACCTGATCATTACTCACAAGCGGAAGTGGTTGAGCGTTCACATATGATAATTCGGTCGTGCCTAATGTGAGGTCAATGGCGCAGTGGTAAACACGGTTGCCTCATGAAAGCGTGACCGGAGTTCTAGTCCCGGCCGTGGCAAGGATATGCACTACTGACGAGCTCTAACAAGAGCGAAACTCGAGTCTGCTGCTTCTTTTTGAGAGAGACTGGCTGGAAAGTCTACCTGAATGAGAGGTCTTCGATTAAATGAGTGATGTTCAACTGGAAATTAATCAAATCCCTTTCCACTCATCAGTTACATTTACTTCCTTATTCTTATTCTTTGTTTCCACTTTACATCTGCATCTGTATCTATTATCATTGCCCTCGATCACGTGACTGTATGATGATTGATCACTTTGAAATTTTTGTTTGTAGACGCCCACACGTCCGGTTGCCTGTACTTCATTTCGCGTGTGTGATTGAAAAGAGCGGACGAACTGATGCCTAAGCAAACACTTTACACGACGGTCATCGCGTCCTTCAAATTTATTCGGGGACACCCTTGTTATGACTTTTATCATTTTTCACACGAGAACGTATACCAAATCGACGGTGGTAATAGCACACACCCCTGTCGAAGTGTCGTGTGCGCGACCTACTTCGTGGGCGGGACTTTGAGCGTGTTGGTGACCGTTTGTCTGCTAGCAGTTTCGTTAGAGTGGCTAGCTGCAAGGACATTTGTGAGAACTGCTCTCTCAGGTTCGAGACGTCCTGTTGGAGGGTGTCGCGGCTGCAAGACGCCTGCAGTTGAGCTACTTGCTGAGGAGCGTAATTGTGATGCACCTGGTCCGCCAACTCTGCCAGTTTGGTCAACGGTGTGTCCTTTTCCAAAACAGCCAATGTGTGACGAAGCTCGCGAGGGAGGTTCTGAAGCCACAACTCACGCAACACTGGTTCGTTGACAGTCTGCTTGTTCGACAACTGGGTCATGTGTCGAAGCAACTGTGAAGGAGTGCGATCTCCCATTTCGACGCCAGCAAGGAGCTTGCGAAGGTTGTCTTCGTCAGAAGCTGCCATCCTGTTAATAATGGCTGATTTGATGACATTATACGGGTTATCAGCTGGACGCTCATAAACTATATCCGCAACTCCGCAGCCACGGTCTCAGGTAAGTTCGAGACGACGTAATTATACATGGTGCGCTGTGAGTGGATTCGCCGGAAGTCGAAAATAACTTCAATTTGTGCGAACCACAATCTAGGGTCTCTACTGCCAAACTCAGGAAGTTTAATCATGACAGTGTTCTCCGAGGCAGTTGTTTCCTGTTCAATATCAGAAGGCATAGTAATGGAGAGAGAAAAAATAGGAGATTAAAAATACCAAGATTTTGGAAGACTGCAGAATGAACAAAACTTTGGCAATACGTGTAATAAAAGTCAATACACGGGCTCACCAATTTGTAGGGGACTAGCCCAATACAAAGGATATAAACTCGAATAGTCAGTTCGAAATGCAGTCGCTGAATAGCTCACTATAGGCAATCCCGATCTACGCGGAACAGGAGCACCAAGGAGACGAGACGCGCGCACCAAAAGTGTATTGTATGTTCATTTTGTACAAGAATAAGTGTTATAGATTATACATAAAAATAAAGCGAAATATGAAAATATGTACAATACCCTATAGTGTACACCTGGTGTTCAAAATAGACAATTCGAATAATACACTTTTTCTCGAAGGCCGTGAGCCGTTCATTCGTTCTTCCTCCTCTTGTGTTCTCTGTATGCTAATTTCTTGAGATTTGATGGCTAACGAGGACTAGTATCCATTTCAAGGATTATCTGTCTTGACGGTTATCTCCAACGATAAACTCGGAATCCCAGCTGGTTTTAAAGGTAAAAACTGAATTATGACGACTCATTTGATGAAAATGCCTCAGCTCAGGATCGGAGACACTCATGGTATCCATGACTGCCAAATCAACGTCAGTGTCATCAAATGCACTGAAATTAAGGACAAGCGAAAGTGTTTGTGACAGTGTTCTAATTTTCTATGATATGTTGTGTATCAGTCATAAACTAAGAGATATGGTCCAAATGTCTAACTTCCCTTGAAGACTGCCTGTCAAATGAAGCGTTTGGAAAATATACTGACGGTGCAAAGCGTGAATTTTTCTGTCTTCCACCAAACGACTCTATGTGACACACTACCAACGAGGCGATAGATATGTAACCATCTGTTTTTGAACGTTTAACGGCAGATTCATACGATGTATAGCATGCGCTGCGGAAAATGCTAAAGTCTGTTTGTTCACTGTCTGGCAAATAACACGGAATGTGTTAACGGGGTCTACTTAGTGGCCAGATTTCTGTAAATTCTTTGTAAGTGCAGTCTTTACAGTTCCACTTTTTGACACTCAGAAACCATCTGGTGAAGTTGCTCCGAGATCCGAGTGTGTAGCCAACATACTGCAAACCATAGACACAGATGAAGGCACAAATTCTGTTTGATTTGGTGAGTGTGGGTACCGCATCCCATCTCGGAGTTGAGGGGATGCGAGTTTCTCATGACAACACAACGAGTTTGGCTGAAATATAAGTGTAACTTAGTGCTGCTTTCATTCGTTGTCCCGTGAAAAATGCTACATATCACTGATCCACAACTGATATCCCCAATCACACTGTTGGATTAATTGACCTCAGATGAGGTGGAATTGGTTGCTGGTCAATTTTACCTGATCTGTCGGAAGTCCAGTGAACAAACGCTTTAGCATTTTTCGAAGTTCATGCTATACACCATATGAAGTCACCATTATGTGTACAAAAACTGACGGTTTTGAATCTTTCACTGTCTTGGTGGTGCGTCAGATGGATTGGATGTTTATCTTACTCTTCGCTTCCACTTTACATCTGCGTCTGTATCTATTATCATTGCCCTCGATCACGTGACTGTATGATGATTGATCACTTTGAAATTTTTGTTTGTAGACGCCCACACGTCCGGTTGCCTGTACTTCATTTCGCGTATGTGATTGAAAAGAGCGGACGAACTGATGCCTAAGCAAACACTTTACACGACGGTCATTGCGTCCTTCAAATAAATTTTGTGAAAAATAAAATGCTGTTAAAACTCTTCACTACCCTGAATTGGCTGAATTTGTATGTTGACGTGTGTCGACTGTTTAACAAGATGGCTTACAGCCATACCTCTACCCATTTGCTCTTCAGAAACAGTAACCAGTACATTCTTGGAATCTTTGACAGCGCAATATTGTTGTCCAGTATTTGTGATCATACAGCATGGATCACAATCTGACATACATTTTGCGGCTCTTTTGAATGCTCTAGAATATAAACGTATTCGTACTATGGCTTATCACCCGGGTAACAAACGGAATGGTTGAGCATTTTCATCGCCAACCAAAAACTGCTTATGGTATGTCACGCCTTGATAGAAGGAAGCACTTTTGTCCGTTCTCTTAGTCCTATGGAACACAGTCAACGAACACATGAGAGCCAATGCGATCGAATTTGTTTCTGGCCGTACTATTTGTTAAATTCGTTTCACCCGCACTTTCAACATCTTACGAGTATGGCAATTATACAGCTTGTTTAACGCATCACATGCAAACGCTACGCCTTTCTTAGCGTTAATCGTCAACTGTGCACATGCTATCTTCTTGTATTCATGTCTTTGTGTGCGTTAACCACTACAGCCTCCATACGCAAGTTGCTAACGTGTTTCTAGAGACAGCGTTAACAACGACAAACGGAGGGTACTCTCTGTTGTCTGCACTACGCACTGAAGTGAGAACTGAAGGGATGCAGGAGGAACCTTGTGTATCCTGGCTGAGCCAGCATGAATGTGAATTACATGTAACAATGACTAGGGTTTACAGCGAACGGATCGATGAACCAATAACAAGCCGATGAGAAAAGGACAAAGCATGTCTGGGCACGCTAGCCAGAGTGCGCACGTGACCTTTGCAACCGGCAGGTGTGAAGCGGGAGTTCACGTGAGTGAGCGATTGTGAGCGTTTGTGTGTATTTGTGTGGGCGCATATAGGGACGTAAGATAGACGGACCGTACACTTTCCGCTAACCAGCTAAAACCAGTAGTTATGGTTGAATTATCGTCTGCAACACTTCTGAAGTCAAGAAGTTTTCCTCGTCAGTACCGCCCGATATCAAGAAGAAGGATTTCGCGTTCAGAATCTCTGTGGTTGACGACACGTCTATACAATGTAGTGACCATTGCTCGTGTGGCTTCTCTAAGGATCCTGACTACAATCGTGTTTTCTTGTTTGTCTGTCCTGCACACATGCTTTTGTGTATGCCTGATATAGGAGACCTGATACGAACGCAATGCCACTTTCTTCAGTCGTGTAACAGCGAATACTTGCCCTTTTCCTAACGATCCATCCATTATTCCATTCCTCAAGGTCGTTTCGCTTGCACCTCTTCCAGTGTTAGTAAACACACTCGAAGTTTCTACGCACTTTTTGAATGGCGCGTTTCTGAGTGTCACCGGGTGAGCTGAAGTCCACATCGTGTTCTTTTCCTTTATACTCTCGGTTGGTGTCGTAGGTCCTAGACTAGGCCAAAACTAACTACTCAGCCTATCTCTAAACATTGCTGGAAATATACGGTTTTTTTTTACAAATCCTATCATGTCCTTTTAGTTTAATGCTTGTTGAGATTATGTTTCGATTGCTCTTCATGGAAGGTGTCCCAACTTGTTATTGTACTAGGGTCAAACACAAACCCACTTGTCCAGTAAATCAGCACTGGACAAACCTACTCCCTTTTCTCTCAAGAGTGTTCTGGGATTGGCCATCCTGCTTATGCTACGAAACACCACACCAAGGAATAAATAATTTTAATAGAATAATCCTATCACCGCAACAGTCAATCTTGACCAACTCTTCATCAGAATCGTATCATCCCTTACCTAAAGTCCTCCGTAAACTTGAGCCACAAGTGGGTTAGATAAGGTTTTCTCTCTTCCTTTCCCGAATAACTATGGCATGTGTAATTTTTACTATCTTTTTTGGAAGATAGCTATGCAACGAATGTGATAAATTTCATTTATGATAGTTGCACTTCAATGTGCCCGTTTGATATTTCTGATTGTCAGCCTAGTTTTATTCACTCCAGTTAATGTGTAGTCTTCGTTGACGAGCTAGATCACAACTCACTCAGCATCCTGCTAGCTTGACGTCTCTCTCTCTCTGTGCACTATCCTTTCCAGGGGCGTTAACAATAAACAGGGTCAACGTACTGAGTCCTTGTTTTCATTGTCACATGCCTTTCGATGGAACAATCAGACGTGCTGTCATCCTGTTCGACAGGTGACATTACGACGCCTACGCAGTCCATGTTCGGCAAAACCAGATCATGCTGAACAGTCCCAAGAAAATCGAGCTGTTTTAACTGCATGCCACTTTCCGGTAATTTAGTCATTAACATAATTACTGGTGAATAGTACGGCAGAACTGTCAATTATGAAACGACCCATTTGTAAAAATACGTAGTTCGGCTGGATTCGAACCGGCAACAAGAACCGTATGCCCCTACGCAACATGTGCTCTGCCAGCTGAGCTACAAGGTCAGGCCGGGAGCTTGGAGATTTCGTATTACGACTGCATACCCATACCCCCTCCACTATGTATAACCATAACTGAAGATAGTGATTCCACCAATAGGAAACCAACGACAGCTAACGACTTCACCACGGACCCGTACTTGTGATTTCATACTAAATGCAAGTCTTTGTTATACGGTGTTCAGCCGTACAAAAGTGCCCATGTTTTTTCATTCTTAGTTATGACCCGATACATTGGATCTACAATCTCCTCACCAATCAGAATGATAGTATTTGGTGTCTGTCAAGGTCGATGTCTGGCTGCTGTCACAGGTTCCGCCTATGGTCATCGGTCTAATCCACACGCTTTGGCCTCGCTTCTTTACTTCCGCTCGCGCCCCTGAATTTCAAACGGACGTGCGCCGACGGCAGGCGTTGAAACACACAGACGCACTCACAGCGGATGCAATAGAGCCACACGTATACGCACACGCCCTGGCCTGCTTCCGTTCGTCTATTCACTTCGGTCGTGCTCTCTGTCTAACATATACGCACTAACGCACTTCCGTAGCCGTGCCGACGCATCAGAATTTGTGCACGCATATACACCTACGCACGCAGGCCCGTCTGTCAAACGGTTTCCGTTCACCCTAACAACCACGGCCCTTAACTTCCGTTCCAGTTTACGCCCTCTCCCTGTCTCCGCATCGACCTTGAAACCTTCTGACTGGCGGAACAGGCAACCGGGACTGAATGCGGTGTGTGTGTGTGTGTGTGTGTGTGTGTGTGTGTGTGTGTGACGAGGACTCGGCCAGGGCGGAAAACAGTGGGGAAACTCCTGACTTGAGAACTAGTTTGACTTCATCTTTCCGACCGCTTCGGACCGGTTTCTGGAGCGTACATGTGGATGGGGTCACCGGTTAATACTATATTGACAGAAACATCCACCGTGGAACCCATCGGATATGCCTACAGTTCTGACAAGCGCATGTTTGATCAGAGGAGTTCCAATGAAATGTCCAATCGACTGACTGAAATAAATGCGATGAGTACCAATGGACCCAAACGACGTCGTTTTGATGCGAATGCCTTAGACTATGATACGAATTCCGAAGAGGCGATTAGTGTATCGGATTCCAACAAATCGTATGATGGCGGACTGTCGAGTGGATTACACATCGAACTAACGTCAACGAACTTAAACAATTCGGAAAACCTGCTGGTAAAGGAGGAGAACTACGTGTCCCACACTGATCAATCAAACACGGATGCGATCGAAAACGAGGAGGTGAGGATTGATCATAGTCTATGAATGTCACATTGAGGAAATTTTTCTACCAGTTATATACCACTCATAGTTGCTTACAATTCCCATATTCCAACAGACTTTTCAGCTAGTCCCTTTCGAAAAAAAAATCAGTGCATTCGAATTTCGTTGTTGTTTAGAGCTCGTCAGTAGTACATATACTTGCCACGACACGGAGATGAATCGCGCTGACAACTATGCCATTAATCTCACGTTAGGTACGACCGAATTATTATGCAAACGCCCAGCCACGTTCGCTTGTTACTTTGTTACTTTGATTAAGGGACTTCAGCAATTTTTCTATATAAAATACATTGCTACTGCAAACTTAGCTTGCGTGTTTGCGTTTCTACACATGTGTACCACTAAGCTGAATGAACCAATGACGGAGGGTAATTCACGTGGTGCTTGTCGTAACAATGTTGCGTAGGTCACGGCAAGCAAAAGTAGATTGTTTGCTCATATAGGTCGGTAAGTAGTGGGAAGAGAGTGGTTTACAAGCATCTAAACATAGAAATGAAAATCATCAACGTATTACTGACGTCAGTACCCACAACAGACGTGGGATTGTGACAAATGGTGACTACAATGCATTTTTTGCAATGTAGCTAATAAGTGATGATTGTTCAGAGTTGCAGAATCTAAGTATGGTTTTGAATGATACACTACACATGGTTTAGCCATATGTAATCTATGTAGTTGGCGTAAAATACGGCCTCGAACTAGATGACTTCATCCAGAGGCATGACCTCAGAGTCGCTGATCAACATCTACATATTCGTGGTAATCATTAGAAAGACGAGAAAAGCGGGAATTATTGCAAGTAATCTTGCTACATTAATGGCGTCACATCGCTTACGTCGTAAAACGATTGTTTTGTTAAGAATAGTCTGCAATGTTTGTTTGTGTGCAAAGCAAACACCACCGTTGCACATTTTTCCACGGTTTTTTCTCAGGAGATTGATATGCTGAGCCGTGTGACACAGTGATGAACTATCTGTTATTGAATATCGTTCAAATAATCTTGTCATTATTCCTCCGTCTAATTTTGAATAACCTACCAAACTACGGTTTGATCACCGCTATCACCAGGGCTCAACTACCAATACCCGCATGTGTCAGTATGGACCACGTGCATGTGAGTGATTAATTTCCGGTTCGCGATAGTGTCCAATTTAGTTGCTACGGTGCTAAGCTTGTAAAATCGATGACTGAAACACGAGAGCGTGTTGAAATGCATAGCGAGTGTGTAATCAGACAGTTGTGAAAAACTTGCATTGATCTGGGAGAGAGATATGTCGGCTCTAGTTGAAGACTTTCTTGAATTAGCCCATTCAATCAGCTACTTCAAACCATTTCACTGGGCGTTTATAGTTGTAATTAACTGTTATGATGACGATAGTCTCATCTATTCAAAAGCTACTTTCCGTCATGTTTTGCCGCACAACCATCCGACATTACGAAAAGTCATTTATAACGTTAGAAAGTATCTCCCTTATTGTTACCAAATAGCAACATCCGTTTCCAGATTAACCTGTTACCGCAACCGATGCCAAAGGTTGTCTGCACGTAACTCCTACCACAAGTGGCATGCACTATGCAACTTCTGGTTCCGTTCACTCATCTCGTATTCTGTGTAAACTCGGAAAAACAAGGTCAATGGATATCAAGTTGAACATCACCCACAATTGATCGCAGCTGTCGCATTTCCAGTCGGCCCCTTTCGAAAAGAAGCACTAGACTCGAGTTTCGCTCTCATTAGAGCTCGTCAGTAGTGCATATCCTTGCCACTGCCGGGACTAGAACTCCGGCCATGCTTTCATGAGGCAACCGTGTTTACCACTGCGCCATTGACCTCACATTAGGCACGACCGAATTATCATATGTGAACGCTCAACCACTTTCGCTTGTGAGTGATGATCCTATCGAGACGATCGGGCAACCTGATGTGAGGTCAATGGCGCAGTGGTAAACACGGTTGCCTCATGAAAGCGTGGCCGGAGTTCTAGTCCCGGCAGTGGCAAGGATATGCACTACTGACGAGCTCTAATGAGAGCGAAACTCGAGTCTAGTGCTTCTTTTCGAAAGGGGCCGACTGGAAAGTCTATGGGAATGCGACAGCTGCGATCAATTGTGGGTGATGTTCAACTTGAAACTAACCAAATCCTCGACTACTCATCAGTAGTCAATAGATGCGTAAACAGAGGCCTTGTAGTTCAGCCGATTACTACTGACTAGTCGGATTATAGGCTAGTGTGAGAATGGAACCCTTATCTCTCGGTAACAGCAGTTAGAGACTCAAATGATGAGATTTAAGCTGAAAGGAAAAACACTACAAGTATGAGGCACGAAGGATTTCAATATAAGACTGATTATTATAGGATTGATGCACCACACCTATCATCATGTCCACCCGAATGCCTAACCGCTTAAACTATGTGATGGGTGGCCGAATTGGAGTCACGATTATTTCAACACCCGGTGGGGTATCTCAACACGGCGGTAAGATATGGCCAAAAACTCACAGCGAGTGGATTTCGGACAACACGAGCGACCGGACGAGCAATCGCTCAACGGACGAAGAATAGTAGGCAAAAATCCCACGACGGAAGACGTCAGCCACACACGCAAATCAAGCACATGTGCACACAGCATGTGAATGGAAACCGCCGCTGTGTTGCGGACTGGAATTCCGGCTCATAAAGGCGAGCGAGCGCATGCGTGGCGTCTGAACGAGCGAGTTAGACACTAAAGATTGTGCTTTATTGAACGACTATTTGCTACAATAGCTTTTGCTTTGTGGGTTTTGTTAGGAGATATTGCATAGTTTTATTTAATCACAGTGATAGTAGACACCGAACATCTGTTGGAACAAATGTTACCCCGACTTTTTGCGTGCGTTTTTTTCATTAGGTACCTTTGTCCAGAAATGATATATATTATCGAAAATACACTGTGAGACTATCCAACATGTTTCAGTCAATTTTGCTACTTTGCTTAGTGTTGTAATAAAAAAGCAGTTCTGTAAACGGCTGTTTTCGGTACGTTTCATCAAGCATTTTACAGCTACATGAGATGTGATTTATGTGTGGATCAATAAAACATGTCTCGTGAATCATTAATGGTCTTACATGGATTCAGGCGTGTCACACTAATGGAGGGAGGTGGTGGTGTGATGTGTGTGTGCGTAGGAATGACACATCGGTCAACGACAGCTGACAGCGTCAATTAGATCATTCTCGATCCGGTTTCGAGTGGTTTTGGGATGGATGGCCAAAGATTAATGTTCTGTACGAACTGCCTCTACACACACAAGCATATATCATGGAGTCTGATTATGGTCGCCTCAGCTGTTAATAATAGTCGCACTCTGACGGATTGACTTAGCGGACCTTGTAAATGATTTGAAACGCCTCGTCCGGTTTGATTCGACGGCCAGTGTCAATCACGTGGAGCCCGATTGCGTTTAAAATGAGTTCTATCCAATCATAACAAAGTCATTTCGCAGGTTGTTCACGAATCCAATCCGACAGTCGCCTTGCGGTTCTCTCAACATAACCGACGTCCATTCAGAACCATCAGTCCTAGGAGTCATTGCGTACATCTGATTAATACATTAACATAACTGACTAAAACCCTCACTCATCACTCGCTAAGAATAATAATACTTATTTTGAATTTCGTTTGAAGGTTGAGACAAAACCACTACCTAAATACCCACATACCAGTAGCATTTTTGCTCTCGCAAACGTTACTGTACTACGGAACAAAATATGTTGGGAATATAGTCACCGATGGGACATTGGGCTGAGACAGTCTTTTTTGTATGGGCCTATTCCCGTGGTTAAATCTGTATCCCTTGGTTGTATGACTGACTATTCATGTTTCCGTGTCTGGGCCGAGTCGGGGTATCATGTGATGATAGCCGCAATATGTACAACTCGTCTGATCAGAGTTGAAGCACTCAAGAGTGCAGTTTAATTGTATGTATCTATGCCTAGATACTTGACGATCAGCCATGACTAGGTAGTATTAAATGTGACAGAGCTACTTCTGGAGGTAAGTGCTGAAGTTCTGTGTTATGCCTTCTATCTACTGGGAGATAATGCTTTCAAAGGGGTTTTTCATAATCCGGATTCCCCACATCCGTCGCTCTTATCCTCAGACTTCCCAGTGCTTTAGCATTATGAATCAAAAGTCTCAAACTCGAGAATGACTGGTTCTGGACGCATAGTTTATCTAGTGATATGCCCATCAGGCAACAACAGACTTCAACGAAAACCCACTGAAACACCAAGCAAACGAATGAAATGCTGTTCAATTCAACTGGATGTCAGGTAATTAGGAGGCCGAATATAAACAGACACATTCTCTGACCTTGAAATAAAAACAATGTTTGAAGTGGTTTTAAACTGGTAGCTATTGAAGCGTCATTATCTAGAAGGATATAGCCCGCGATAGTCAAAATGATAGGAAGCTACTTCGTTGTTTGGAATATTGTCAGTTTATGTACGCCAGTGGGCCAACTTGGATGTTAGTTGGAAATTTACATTAAAAAAACAATCGTAACGGATAGGAAGTATTGGGAAACGCAACTCTGGTTTAGTGGGAGGTTTATTACTTCGAGGTCGTCGAGATTGTTCTCTTTAACGTTTGAAAATACTCATCTTTAAGATTGTAGGACAAAATCCAAACGACCGCCCAACCTTCGAGCATCAGAGTCGATAACATCTCAATGAGGTGATCAGTAAGGTTCTCATTCTATTAATGAGCCGTTGACATTACAAGCCGTTGCTAACCCGGTAACCAGTTTATTCCAATGACTTCTCCGATCATTTTTCAAAATTCTGTGGGTACTTTTTATCATCTAATTAGCTTACTGTTATTTTCAGTCAACACTCTTGAACAAACTGGTCGGCGTAGTAGTTAAGGTTGGTCAGACGATATAAGATAAGGAAGGAATTGTATAGCACGCGATTTGGACTTATTGTATTGACGTGTGTACTTTCGGTTCCCATTATCCTTTAGTCAAGTAGTTCCCATTTATCGTTATCATACAGAGCGCGATCAAATTGTTCTGATCCTGTTGAACCAGTGTAGCTCATACACGTTGTTGCATGAGAAATGCTACCCGACTGAATACCCTGTTAAATTATTTGCTGAATTAATACTTCACTCCCCTCAGTTAACTCCTAACTAGAACCTTAAAAAAAGAAGAGGTTTAGTTTTGAATATAGTTTAGCACAGACCATACCAGTAACAGTTTACTACCAGCGGCAATTTTCTAAACCTTTCTTAGATCAATCAAAGTGTAGGCGCATAACATCTGAGTTGCCAATGCCAATCGACTTCCGGTAGTGGAAACAAAGAAATCACCGGGATGACAAGCTGGTGTGCGGGCCATTCAGAGATAAAGTTGGCTATGTGACACGGTCAGCACAAATGCTTGATGGTTTGACGAATGGTTGCTAGCCCAGCGGGTGACACAGTGAGTCACCTGTGTAGTAGACAAACTGACAAACTCGCAAGTATTCATGGTTCAAGCAAAACGTGATGGGTGACTGAGGCGACTTAGTGACAAATTGTTTATCATGTAAACCTTTCCTTTTGTCAGAATTTCTACTGCACCGACGTTTTTCATGATCACCAGTGTTCCTTCACCTTCCGGTTGGTGTAGATGCCGTTTTAGCGAACGGTACCGTCTCAAGTTACCTTCTTCTGGTTTGCGGAAGCGGCCAGTTTGTGTCGTACAGAGATGGATATATTGTAACGGAACTTTGCAGATGAACAGTGTGATCGAATGGTCTGTCTACACTGATGCAGATTATCGGTAACACTTACTGTTATAGAATAAGTCTGAGATTGGTAGACGAATAACCTATGAGTGACTCCCGGTAACGGTCATTTCTGTATCATGCTGCTCCTTATACTGGAACTTTGACTGACTAGGTGTATCATTTACGGCTCTCAGGCTTATTTAAACCACCTCAGTGCATGAATGTTTTTGTTAGGGATATAAACAAATCGACGGATAGTCACGTTTTCCCGTCATGCCTGTATTTTTTTTTTTACCATGGCTATGTGCACGTTACCCACTTACCCACTATCCAATTTAGCTTGCTATCCCAACGTGTGATAGCAATCAGTCAGT
>LOND01002650.1:8775-19634 GCA_014220965.1 Paragonimus kellicotti | reverse complement strand
TGTCTAGTCACAGATCAATCACATCCATTTGATCCTTTATTGGAAAATAACGTGACCAGTGAAGCTAAATATTGACGTCGTCGTCTTCATCACCTGAACACGTGCCGTGCATCCATCTCCTGACTTTCACTTTCATGTTAACTCAGCTAACATGAAAGTCAACGCGGTGAAATTAACACGATTATCGGCAAGTTAAACGTTTCGTCTTCCGAAAACTATATCGTTGTTTGGTCTGTACACAGAATTAATCAACGAAAAGCCCGACCACCAAGAGGATTGCGCAACCTGTGTTGTCCTAGCCAAAACCAAGAGGGTCAATACACTAGTATACTAATGAACAGTAAAACTATGAAGAAAAATAGCTCCGTAACGCTAAACGGTTCCCCGTTCAAATTGCGAACTATAGTCTACTCAAAGGTCGATGTAGTGCTTCTGCTGTAGCATAGATCAAATGGTTGCTAAACTTGAATTTGAGGTTTTCTACCGTCTACGGCGTAGTCCACGACAGTGCTAGAGCAATTGGTCCAAAACTGATGGTGTGGACATGTCAGGGTTTTAACCGTTTCGGTCTGATACTGTCAAACTCTATAACTAAGGCACGTCAGCAAACAGTAACAAACGAGCTACTAATTATGGAATGACGTACTTCACAAGAGCACAACCAAAAGTCATTGTAATATCAGCTGGCAAACATCAATTGGAACGACAGTGCGGTTCAAAGGTTGTGCGTCACGAATGAGAGGCGGCCGAACGAGTGGCATTATCTGCCCTAATCGTCCTGTCACAAGCAAGGCCCATAGGACCGTTGGTGAAATGGATAAGAGCTTAGGTCATAATGTAGCGAAAAGGCGTCCAATAAAGCACAATCTTTATTGTCCAACACGCTAGTTACCATGCTACGCACGCGCTCGCGTTTATGAGTCAGAATTCCAGTCCACAACACGCCCCGGTTTCCGCTCACACGTCGTGTGCACTTCTGCCCGGTTTATGTGTGATCGGCGCCTTCTATCGGGGGGTTTTCCGCCTGCCACTCCTCGTCCGTTAGTCCGATCTTGTTGAGCGTGGCTCGTCCGGTCCATTGCTAAGGCTCTAACGTTGCCTTTGTCTTTGGGCAGGACAACAAACTGATCGTCGACGGTTTGTTTTCACTAGCTATTAAGATTTTCGTTACCTTTCGATGGGTCAGCTGTTGGCACATTTTTATCTTCACCATCCTGACCACTGAGCTTCAGTCCTGACTGAACTAATGCAAGGAATTCTGTTGTGGATGCATTAGCGTAAGCGAAATTTCGACTTTTTAATACAACAGCTTTTTCGTTGGAAGTTAATTGGTGCTCTGATAGGTTGTGTATATGTTCGCTACATTATTTCCGAGGCAAACGGATGTGCTGGAATTTTTGGTTTAGTCGATTCTTGATTTGATTGAGTTTGTTGTAATTTTGGTAGTTTTTTCGGTTTTACTTATTCATTCGGGATCAAACAGTTCGGTAGCTGCTTGTGTGGGTTATATATATATATATATATATATATATATATATATATATGGCGCAAAGATAATTTGTTTTTACATGCAAATGTCATCTAGCCCGGAAAAACGAGAAGAATGATTGTGGATATGGAGGAAGAAAACTAGTAAGAAAACACTGAATCACAGTCCAACGTCATTAGCTGTGAGTTTTGGCAATGCCTAAGGTCGTTCATTTCTTTTAACCGCTTCCATAACGTCCGCAAGCCATACAGGATTACGGCTCAAGCTGTCGTTCATCTCAACAATGACGTGGAACATACCGGAAAGAAGGGAAATTCCGAAGTGGATGCAGGCACTTCATCGGCTGCTGTAGGTAACCATCTCAGATATCGTTTTTAACAGGCGATTTGAACGAGTTTGAGGTCACCAATCGTGCAAGCAACGGCTACAGATTTAGGTGAACTGAATGGCCAGTGTATTGATATTTGTTGATCCCATCGTTGTTTGACCGCCTAACGTTTTTACTCAACTTTTGGTGATATCAGTAAACAATGCCTGGTGCGATAAGCGTTCAACTGACATGCAGAGTAAGTAACCCATTAATCACACACTGTACATTAATATTAATGAGTTCCTTAGTTAGGCAATTAATGTAGCACGGCACACGTTAACAGAGTCAGGTTTGCCCTCAATCATACGTACGCATGACCGATCTCCGGACATCGCGGTTGCCACCACATTACACCTCGAAGCAAAACGGTAGGACAGCCAACTTCTCAGCCAATTTGGCCAGCAGACAGGTTGGCGTGCCTATTTTGTACTATCTATGGCTTCGAACTGCTGTTGATCAGAGTAATTGAAAATAGTCCTTCATATCAGCAGTGAACTTATATTGGCAGTTCACAAATATCGTGCATTTGGAGCTTATCGGTAAAATATAGATCGGTCATTTTGGCTCAAATTTCAATACATCATTTTGACATCCTTGTGACAGTTGTTTCACTGGCAACAAGACTCATTTTGACAAAAAGCTTATGATGAATATGTAATCATCATACAATAATGAAGGATCGTGGGTTGAAGTAAACACTGATATCTACTGAGATATAAAGGAAAGATAAACTGAACGTTGTTAAATTATGCAGTGTTTGTCTTCATGCAACAAGACAGTTAAATATGGGCTGGATAGGGTCAGACTGCGAAATTCAGACAAAATTCGTTCGGTGAGTAGTCCAGTCCGTGAGCTGTAGACTAAAGGACCAACATTACGACTACCGTTTTATGTGGCCTCAAGACCAATGCGGAGGAAACGGGTTGATTTCAGAGAATGTTATTTACTCAACTACTGGTCTAGGAAGCCAAAAAAGTGGTTTAGGAATGGCTTGATCATTTCTATTTGCCTACTGAAGGGCCATTAGTGCATTACAAAAACTGTGTTACCTGGACTACTAGGTCGAAGTGATCAGACTCCAGAACGAAATCAAAGATTCACATCTGCAAACTGTCAGGTCTGAAGAGTATAGGTCACACATCCCAGAGATCATTTAATAGGCTTGGTTCACAGAACAAAACCACTGCTGAATAGGCCTTACATAAGATTTCCTAATCTGGTCTAGATAAGGGTTTAGCTGGACAGAGTGATATAGGAGGATTGTTCACGAACGGATTTGTTAACTTTGGTTTTCCATTCTAAGGTTAACGCTTTCGCAATCAAAGTTTAGCTAAACATTACTACCATACTGTTCCGTTCCAGGGAATGGGACCCATTTCAAGTTCAGAAAAAGTTTCTGTTGTACGCTGCTTTAGGACGGTTTCTTCAATAAGGGTATCGAAAGCAAAAGTTACTTACTTGATGGAATTGATTGTTGAACTGCAGGTAATTGGTGGGGGGGGGTTCTTTCTGAGTAGCAGTACGGTAAAGGATATCACATTTTCATTCCCATTCAACATTGCGTGTTCATTCAAGTCGGTTACATAAAGCGCACTCCGGCCCAGCATTGGTCGAGTATTGCTGACTGACGTCTGTTTTGCGACCAAGCTAGTGATGATTCAGGCAGTCCAGTCCATCCAACTTGACATTTTTGTCCATGAGATAAGATGTTCGATTCACTCTAATTGTTACTGAATTAGTTGTGATGTCGACAACACTGTGTTATTCAGTGAGGACCAGCGATCGCACTACATTACTCACACTACTACTGTTGATCCAAAACGCGGATGGCACAAGGGTTGTTTATTCGGAACAGCAACGCGTGGGTTATGCGTTTCAACAAGACAACAAACGAAAACACTCATCTGCATACGGTATTCGGCCCCGACCGTCACGGCTGCCACAGACGTCAACGCTCAGTTCGTTTACGTTCCCTTACGTACCAAGAGTCATTTCATGCAATGCTGCACTCCAATAATTCTTCCTGTATTTTTCCTGCACTATTCTGGTGCCAAAATATATGCTCTGGTTCCACTACTGAATTACAGTGGTGTGAGTAGTATAGCATGATCGCTCCTACTCACTACACTAGTACAACTACACCATTTATGAGACAGGAGCATAGATTTGGACATTGAAGTAACCGCAGGAAAAATACAAGAAGAAACATCGGAGTGCAGCTTGGCATGAAATGGTTCTCGGTACGTACAAGGAACTGGGCATTGGCGACCGTTGGAATCGGGACATTCTGGGACCAGTGTTGTATGCTTATATTGTCATGTTGAAGCACACAACCGATGTATTGGTTTTTTGAATAATCAACCCTTGCGCCACGCATGTTTTTGATTTGCAACTATTGTAAATTTCTTGTTGGAGTTTTTATTTCAGATCGTAGTTTTGGTTCCCCGATTATGTGGCCTTTTTAGATATGAATCGGTTGAGTATAAGCTTATCTTCGTAAGGCAGATGCCTATCTGATGCACTTCTTAGGCGCCCCTTTTAACTAGCTTTTGTTTGGTGTGGTACTCATTACGTAATGATACACAACACTTCTTGATCAATGTAGTAACAGACCAATCGATTCTACGTTCTGGCACCATTTTACAGATACAGTAACATTCTTTTCCCAACGTTATCAAGTTACGGTCTTGCGATACGTTGAGAAGCAGGAACATGCGCGTTAGATCTTTCTCTCAGTGCTATGCGCATTTCTTGGACATCTGTTGTTGGTTGATACGCTCACGGTAGATCACTAACCGTAGTCATTCACATAATTTTCTGGGAAAACGTGACTTGATTTTCACTAGAAACGTGCACAGTTCTGAAGTAAGTAACATTAGGAAGAATTCTATAATTTTGCTGCGACCACCATTGACCTACTTGTGATTAAAACTACGAAACTAAATTGTTGGAGAAACATTTTTAGGTATTTCGATCAATCTCGATTTGTACTTTGAGGCTTGACTACAGCATTTCCGCTGTTATAAATCGATTTAAAAGAGACAGTTCTAATCTGGGTTAACATCTGACGATCAAACGGCCAGATTGTGTCTGTAGAAGTGCACTATATTGCAGTATTTCCACATGTTGAATAGCCAGTAGCTAAATCTGCCATGAAACGTTTTAAAGTGTTAGCCACAGCCTAAAGTCAGTGGCAGGTGATACGGGCACACTCGCAGGCTATTTAATCGTTTGTCGCTTCTTTTTTAAACTACCAGATTAGGTTATGGTACAACGGGAGACTCGTATTCAACTAATGTGCAATGCGGAATCATTTTTATCTGTTCCCTGAAGCCGCTTATAGCAGGAATTAATCGAACGGATTTCAGTTAAGTGTTAATCGGTTAGTTTATACCGTTTGCCCTCCTGTTTTCCCCATCACAGATCTCCGAACTCGGTACAAACGGTGGCAAGCTGACGTTGTGGCAATTCCTACTTGAGCTGCTCTTGTCTAACAAGCATACAGATATGATCCGGTGGACCAACAAGAAGGGCGAGTTTATTCTACTTCAGGCGGAAGGTGTGGCCAAGTTGTGGGGTATGCGGAAAGATCGGAATCACCGAATGAACTACGACAAATTGAGTCGTGCGTTGCGGTACTATTACGAAAAGAATATTATCCGGAAAGTGCACGGTCACAAATTTGTCTATCAGTTCATCGGGCTGCGTAATTTGATCAAATTTTGTCAAAGTTCCGTAAGTGAGGGCTCAATGCTGGCGACATCCTACTGGTGCCCATCGAAGAACGGACTGGAGGAATATGTGCAACCGGATGAAGAAACCTTTGACCATGGGGTACTTCCAAAATCTCCAACACCTGCTAGTGGAGGCGGTGAGGAAGAGGAAGAACGGGCCAGCTGTTGGTCACAGGTCTATCAGTCTCAGAATCTAAGCCGTGAAGCAGCATGGAGGTATTCCTTCCGATAACACACTACATATATCTGCTGGTAAAGTTAACAACCCACGTTGCGCGATGATCTCCGAGAATGATCTACCGGGCAACCCGTTATCTGAACCAGTCCAAGTTTTATGTCCCACAGACGAATCCATCCAACAAGTAGCGGACAACAAAAGCCACCAGTTTGATAGCCATGTATTCAAATTCTCCGATACACTGGCTGCGCATGCCTTCCTCAAACGCAATCCGTTGGCCCTTCATTTGTTCAATTCTAACAATGTGTTCAACACTGAACAACTGGCTCAGCTAACACATTTACTTTCCTCACTGACATCGGTTGAACCTTGGAAACACTTGATTCTATCGACCAATTCAATGCAAGTTCCTGATACAAGCGAGCAAATGCAATCGAAGGTGATCGGTGAAATCGACGATCTAGTCAGTAATCAGTCAAATCTACAGACAACAGCGAATACGTTCAAACGAATAGTGAGTGAACATCCAATCCCCATCGTCCGTTTACAACAATCGGATACGAGCTCATCCGCTGATATTCAAGCTGCCCAGACTCCATTTCACAATAGTGTGGGTTCGACCACTGGCCAGCTTTGTTCTCCTCCAAGAACACGAATACTTGCACCCTTTTTAACCAACGGTTTAACAATTGGTTCGCGTTTTGAACCTCTGGTTGAACCAGCCTTTCAAGATATTCAAGCAGAAGACAAACATGGTGGACTTGGACAGCCCACAAGTCGGAACTCGGAGCCAGCAAACCCTGACAGTCGGACAGATATTTCGTCTGTGACCGCAGGAATACCACGAGAAACAGCCCCGACTGCATTTCAGAGGCTCAGACCTCTTTCACCAAACTGCCGGTGCAGTTGTCACTGGTCACTGAGAGAGTCCAATCCGGAACCAGACCGAGCGACACATAGTTCTAAACACGCCTCGTCCCACTTAGATAGTTTAATATACGCATCGATCAGGCAAGGATTGGAAAATGAATACGCACAGTCCTCAAATGAGACAAACAAGGAAAGGAGGCGGGCCGACAACTCACCCACACGACTGCACCATGAACGTCATGCAATCAACATGCGAAGACTAGGGGAACAGCTGTCTCGTTTAAATCGATCAGTACTATGTAATACTCATGTTTCCGTTGGTACTACCACTTCGTGTAATAGTCATCCCAGTCCTGTACCAATCACTGTGGCAACATTAGGACATAATGTGACCGATGTTAACTCTGAATTTTCATATCAAAACATACACAAAGATGACAGACAAGACACTATTCCTATCGCTCATGTTAATCAGTCGAAACCTGATACCATACCCAACTTAACGGATGACTTGCCCACTATCAAAGACAATCAGTGTGTATGGATGCCAGTTCCAGTAACCATGCTTACATCCTGGTTCCATTTGCTATCAGCAATGTCGGGCTCGCTTGAGACGAATACTGTGTATACATCAGGAGATTCCAAGAATCGGTCAGGTAACAACGCCAACTTTGATTCCGAGGCCAGTGATCCGTTATCTTCACCTGTGAAACCGGGTCGTTCGACTGCGAACTCACAATTTATTAAACCGGAACTCCCAGATACGGAGTGTATGTGAACATTTGGATTAGAGTCTACCTCGCTCGTTTGTATTGAAAAAGTCACCACATTTCCACAAGTAACATGTCAATTTAAGTTTGTACATTAAACTCTTTCACTAGCTCTCTGATGTATGGCATTGTTTTTTTATCTAATCAGTGATTTGATGATTTTTTTCGTTTATGAAAAAGTTTTGAGTATTCTCCTGGGTCTGTGACATAACCATTCTACAAGCCTGACATTAATTTGAGTGTTCACCTACTCTGTTAACTCAAATGGATGAGACAGTTGCTGCGAATTGAATTGGGGTCCAGTGATGTTAACAGGACAGGAGTACCGATAAGCAACCTGGTAGCTAAGCAATTTTCGGCCTGATTCGAACTTGCAGCTTAACGGACTCCGACACCAGAGATCGCTCAAATGACCCATAACATCAATGAGTGTTATCAGTTGTTCGGCGTCTGGTAGATTCGGTTTGCTCTCGGCAAGACTGGTAATTTGGAGCGCGCAACTTTGACTAGACAGTATACTAGCGATTTCCATATAAATAAATTTTGTAGAGAACAAATGAAGTCAATCACTTTGATTTTTGACAACTATATTAGTACGCTTGGGCGTTGTGAAAAATTTACATCCACGCCTCGACTTATCCGACAGTCAGTAGGGACTGAAAAGTACATTTTATGCCGATTATCGATCAGCTACTGTGTACTAATATCTTATGGCTCACTCACAATCCATGTAGAAGAACAGGAAGCATATGTCAAATAGAGTGTGGTAATCGGTGGGCCACAGAAACAAGGTGACTGTGGAGTTACAGTGAGAAGTATGAGTTCATAGGGATTTCGACTCCAGGTGACCAAGCATTAAATAAACCGCAAGACTCCTCGCAGGTCTCAGTGCGAGAAATGTGTTCAAAAGACTTTCCTTAACCAAATGCGAAACCATACACTTTACGGAAACGGTTAACAGATGAATGTTACGATTGTTGTTAGGTCAAATACTTAGAAATCATGAAGCCATCGTATAGGGAGGTTTGAATGTAATTTTTTCGAATATTTGTTGGTATTAGTCCAGGAATTCCCAACCTTGCTGATCGTGATTTGATTCAGCCTCTGCGCAAAACCGTTGAACCCGTTTCTGAGGGAATTTTTTGCATATACTACAAAGACACAGACATAAGCATGATCAGAGTCGACAGAACTTCTTTTCAACAGTTCATTTTGTCTAATCGTCCTCTGTACGAAGCAATCCAGGTGGTCTGGATATTCTGCATTCCTTAGACTTGAAGGTCATTAGAATCCACCCGAATGAAAATGAAAATACCTAATTCCATTTGGTCTCAAATGCGGAGGTGGTTTTATATTTGTATCACAAAACTGGTTCGCAATGAAATTTACGCGCTGATGTTTCTAAAGCGTCCACATCTGTCAGTAAACTAAAGTCATCGACAGGATGGTTGTGAAAATTCAAAACCAATTGTTTGAACAATACATGCAACCTTCGGTTGTCTTTTTCATAGGGTTAGTTCAGGAGCGCGACATTTCCAGGTATCGACTAGAAACTAGTCAATGTCAGAACCCTCAGATGATCAACCGGTTGACCAACGGTGGCAAATTGGAAGCAATAAATTGTCGCGAATATCTTCGTCGAACGTTTTGATTATCTCAGTTGGCTACTGGCACTGTTTCTGCTACGAACATTCAACCACTCGTTTTGCTTTTGTCTCTATACTGTTCTTCATTTGAAACATCTCTTGGAGTACTGTTAGTAAACAGCTTAGTGGATCTGGCAATTTAGAGGAGGCCCAATTCTGGACTATGTGGACTGTGGCTGGACTAGAACTAGGAAAGAAAATAACGTACCTAGAAACTGCAGATGATCTATCGCCTGTGATACAAAGTCACACCGAGTGCTCAGAAATTTGTCTCACGTTTGAGTTCGGCCGGTGCCCAGATATTTTTCAGTTGGCTCTCCTTAAATCTCGATTCACCGCAGTTTTGCGAAAAGATTATTCACTTCACAAGCTACACTACTTTAACCCCTAATTATTATACATGGGTGGCTAGATTTGCTTTAGAAATTGCGCGACACAGAACATTTATTAAGTGAAATTCTGTGGCTTCAGTAATCTTTGCATACTGTCTCTTCTTTTCTATCGTTTGTATTTTGTTTGAACTGTTCAAAATCGGTACTAAACGTTACTGTAGTTGTTCGCTGTTACGACCATAGTGACAACACAACACACGAGAAGACTGATTTATTGTAAGCAAACCCTCATAGACTGCAGCAGTATTCCATGCTTTCATCATGAACATCACTGTCAACTACAGCCCCATTATAATACCTAACTAGTGATGAAATTTTGATACGGTCAGACTTTTGTTTTCGTATATCATACTGGTTTACGTTTACTGATGTGTACTCGAAACAGGACAAAACCATGATTCTGTCTTCAAGTTCCAGTAGCCATGTGCAATCAATTTTTGTGTCATTGGCTTGCAGTAAGAATCAAAACGTCACAATTCATCCTTACTGTGAATAAGGACAATTGATTCGATGAGCGAGTATCTAAAGCATAACGAAACCGTACAGTTGGGTATTGATAAATTTTGGTGAATTTCTAACCGTTGTCATTTCAGTTGTTTGTCTTCGGTTCCTCGTAGTCGACCTACTCTCCAGGTACTGCGTTTCTAAACCTGAACTTCGTTTTCTCTACACGTTTTTCACACAAGAAAAGTGTGAAACAGTCGATTTCGTTCAGTACACATTCTTTTGAGACAAAAATAGGTTCTCCGTTGTTGAACCCGATATAGCTGTAATATGGATTGGTTTAACATAAAAATAACTTCTTTTATGTATGGTGTAACAAATTAACACATTTCTGATCACACACCGTTTTGTTGGACGTAAATCAATTGTTTCTCGTATTAAATTTGAACAAAGAAGTCAGAAACACGGTGTCTCTTGAGCACAGTTCGTTGCATCTCATCAGCTACATACAACAGTCTATAGCAAAGTTCAGTGGGAGGAGATAAGCATTGCGAAAAAATAACCATACAGACATACACGTATATATCAATAGGCATCAGTTATTAGGACAGTCTGAAAATGTTTTGTGCACGCAGAGAGGTGTTATCCAATTGTTAATTGCAATCATCTTCACAAACCGAGGAAGCCTTGGAATAACTTGCAGCCTAACAGCGAACTAGCACATAGGTGTGAAAAAGCGCAACAAGACAGTTAACATCGTATAAGAATATTAGAGATATACATGGCTGCTAACACTGTGGAAAAGTGGTTCATTGCTGTTGCGGACCAGACATGACAAACCTACGATTCTCTTTTTCTACCTGTCGCAATTCTACTCACGTGCAGTCGTTTTACTGTATTTCTGAATATTCATTATGCTTCATCTGATCGATCGCCACCCCAGTATGTGCATTTCTCAGGGACATG
>LOND01002649.1:35222-53160 GCA_014220965.1 Paragonimus kellicotti | reverse complement strand
TGAATGACACCTACTCGCAACACATGACTACTTTATTCTGACGCTGACGTAGCTCAGATTTAATGCGTCATACATAAAGTGATCAGTTTTCGAACCTTTGGGATTAATTCAAAAATAATGAATGAATTGTATAAAATTTTCAGCCTGGCGACGGTTAGTGAAGTTAGTTGAGTTGCACATCAAAAACATGACTTATGATTTAATATTATGAAAGTGACTGTGAAGCAATTAGATGTGGATTGTGCAATGTAACATAGAACTAGTGTATCACGAAGCATACAATCAACTGCAGCTCACTAAATCGATCGACCTAACGGGAATGGAACCTACAGAGCCAGGTACTTGGAGAATGCATGAATTCAATTTACAAATTGAAGGAGATACAATTAGTGACGAAGACATACCACCAGTTCCATGACAAACGAACTACTGACCTTGAACAGTGAACAGTTCTGACGTAGTTCGTCTAAATGTGTGTGACCATGTGCATCGGCGCGCTCCATCAGACGCTCCGGGCGATCCAGAAAAGTAGCTTCCATGATAAGCAAACGTACAGATAGCAAGGGTGGAAACACAGACCGGGCGTTCTTCAGCACAGAAAAGCGAGAATCACCTACAACGATGATAATAAACGTGAAGTGGTGCTGACACAGTACAGTCACAGCAAATAAAGTGGGTTCTACCAGATCTAGTTGAATCATCGGGAAGGGATCCAATTGGTCATTATCAATACTGAAAAATTAAGGTTATGCAACAAGTGAGGTGTACTGTGTATATTTTCATTTTACAGTAGATACTCCTGCTATCAGCTGTGAAATTTTTTGGTCGAAAGGCTTTTTCAGGTTCAGGTGCTCGATATACCATCTAGGGCTATCCAGGGACCACCAAGAAAATGATCTGTCAAACTTATTGTGTACCGGCCCCGAATACTCTTCTGGAAACCAATCTCAAGCGTACTCTACGTTAAGTGAAGTTCGACAGTAGTGTCCGACCTTTTCGTTCCTTATCAACTAGGTGAGAGATAATTTGGGTAAGGCAGTTGGAAGTTCTGGCGCGAATTTTCTTCCAGGTAGTAAACTGACTGTCATTGAACACGCAGACAACAGTGCTTTACTTAGATTCTGTGCAGTCAATATACACATCATACTGAATTGGCTAAACGGTGCAGCTATCCTAGCCGGAATGCATTTCGAACCTTCAAAGAGCAACGTTGTGTTACAAACCTGAGTTAGTGTCACTCCCACATTTGTTTTTGATGACAGGCCTCTTTATAGGCCGTTAATCGTTTCAACTACCTTGACAATATTTCATAAGGTTGCAGTATGCCCGACGATGTTTCTATGTGCACAACAAAAACATGTAGTGCAGTCCCTGGGAGTTGACATTTGTGCCTCGCAAAGGCGTCCAACTGTCAACCGGACCAAGGTTTACAGCGTTTATGTAATCAGTCTTTCTTTGCGCGTCAGAAATCTGGCTTATCCGCATAGCAGATGTACATATGCTTTCATTATCCGATTACCGTTACTTCAGCTAGTTACCATTTGTCATGTGGGCTAATCACGTTGACAAGACCACGGTTAGTTTGCATTTGTGATACTTCTAATTTCACGATCGATAATGCACGAAACTAGTTAGGTCACGTAATTCATTGACATAGGACCCGTTCCACCGTGCCTTGCCTAATGCGGCTGCTGAATCCTGGCGTGGCCACGTGATATGAAAACCATTACCTATCATGTCACTCAAGGTTTGGTGGAATCACCTACCAGATTTAGGGTTGTGCGGCCATCCACGTCGCTAGTCGGAGAGGCTGAAGGATTTGGTTGTGTTTCGCAGTAGGTGACAGACCTATCTATGTGTAAGAATACCCACTTTTATCGCGTGTGAATGGTCAGCTTCACTCGTTTGTGAGTAATGTTCAGATTGTTCGATCATTTCGAGAAAAGATACACCAACTGCTCTGTTAACTTTAATCGATGAACACGCCACCTCTCGAAGCCGGAATCAGAGAAGCCACTCAATTTTTTCGGGCGATAGATTAATTAGATAAATAGTACAAGATTTTGCGTATGTTAATTCTGTCGCACGTAAACTGAAGTAAGTGGCGCAGTGATCAGCCGGAAGATATGTACTTCATTATGCGTTGTGTGTTTACAAACAAATCGTTGTCTTGGGGACTACTTATGTAGCCATTTCGTCTCACTTTCTGCCATTTTCAACTGCTAACCGCCAGTATTCTTCGTCCCATCTGTTTGTGCAAATTTACAGATTCACAATTTTTTGCTTCGTTCTTGTTGGTTACACGCCAGGGTGACTATTGTGCTGTTTACGTTAAACTTGTTTGTCTTACACAGTATGTGGATACTGTTCTCCAGCGAACAGTCAAAACCAAGAACGGAGCTGGATCGAACAGTAAAACAAAGCACTTCACCGAATGCCAAACGCCCAATAGCAACGGGACCAAGTCCGCCCAGTCCTATTATCCTGTCCGTCAATGAGAGAAACGTTTTGGTATGGTACTTCGCCTGTATCCTATCCCTTACCCGAACTGATAAAACAAGATTCCTGAATGCCGGACCATGTATGCGCAGTTTTTACGGTCCACAATCGATTCACATTTACTTGTGTACGCATAAATGAACTGTTCAAAATACGTACATGCTGGAGTAACCACCAGCGGTGTGATTGGAAAATATGCATAGGTGAGAAGCAAAATACCTGAACCATCGTACAAACAACATCAAGTGTGCAGTGAACGCATTCTTGACCTCATGTACTTCAATATGATGACTGATTGAAAACCATGAAATAACAGTTAGGAACGAGCAAGCAGGAACACGCAAAATGGGATTGTCGGGCCGATAAAATCAGTCAGTCGGTCAGTTAAGTCTAATCAAAAGCGAACAATAGGTTCGTGAGCATGCAGTCAGCCCAACCTATTGTAGCTGGCGATGAAAAATTGACTCTGGTTTTTCGTATAGGTGTAACGCGTAAAGTACACTGGGTCGTGTCTTGCAATACACTCAACTGTACGGTCTTCTAGTGTTTTAGACCAAAGTAGAGGTCGGACTTCTCAACGGCCGACATCACGCAGTCATAATTTATGTCAGAATATATGACGATAACGAGATTAAACTTTTCTTGTCAGTTTTATACTACATGTAGTTGTGTTGGCCTTGTAATTTTCTAAAACCCTCTTACAAGGGAAGTGGATGTAACAATTACTGAAGGTCACGATATGCTTAGGAACACCCTCACTAGTGACTACGACATATAGCCAGATCGTTCACTGTCTCTGATCGCTGACATTCGAATCTTTGACTAATACGGGAAGTCATAGAGCTAAACAGCAGGCTGATTCAGTACATGATCATCAGACTCACTAGTCAGGTAGGTGAAAAAAGAAAAGCTGAATTCAATCTCAAGATTCGAAATGAGCCACTCATCGTACTGTTTTCTCCAGCCGCACCCAAAGATGGCAAACAAAGCCCGAACAGGCGTGTGCAAAATTTGTCCGAGTGAGTTTAATCGCTTAACTGAAACCAGTGTGCACTAAGTTAAGCCATGTGTGCTTGACATGTCGTCAAAATTGTTTACATGGACACGACTATGCCAAAAACTAATTTAAGGAAAATACCGCGAGAACAACATAGACACGGAGAGATGAGGCTTCGTAACCTTAGAACTAGTCCAGAGTCGCGGTAGATGGACATCACACTGTCTCAGAAAGTGCCTTGAGCTAGAAAATTCAGTTGGCTCCTTGTGGTAGCCAAACAAGCATTATGAATGGAATTACATACTGAAGACTGTACATTTTGAATTACTGTCCTGTTAGAAATTCAGCTAGCTGACGATGAGCACCTTAAAGACTGTTTGTGATAAGCAAGGAGATAGAACATTTTAGACTGCGGTTTTGTTGGGTAAATGCATTCGTCAATGTACTCGCACCATCTCGTGCATTCACGCACGAGAGAGAGCACAACACTTTTTGTATGAGTAAGGAAACGATTACAATAATAGCAAATTTAACGCCACTACTAACGCCGTACGTTCTGGAGTACACGTTCGTGCGTAGCATACATGTACGCGCCACATACAACGATGATATTATACAAGCTAACAAATATATGGCTGAAATGCCATATAAACAGGTCGTCAGTGCCCTAATGTGCAAGCGTAAGCAGCTCTTCTGGTGAAGTTCCGAAAACAGGATACTTCTGAAAAGTATCAGCAACATTATGCTTCCGCATGAAAATTCTGATTATTCCGAAAAATTTTCCAGGCGGACAAGAACTCTAAACTACTTGACTGAAAAGTTTAACGATTGGCTGCACACACGAGCGACTTAGTTTGAACATATGTTCATCAAACTCACTGCTAAAATGTCAACAACGTGTTGCTAACATCGCGCGTTGTTTGCAGGAAACAAAAAGTAAGCTGTTAGATTGGTAAATTTAGCAGAAAAACATTCGAGATGGTCTGGACTCAAACCGGCTAGTTTAGGTACGATGGTTGAGCTCCACAGTACAGGCGGATCTGCTGCTTAGCAATTGTTTGATCAGAGCTCGTGATAAAAAATGTTTGTCTAAAACATAAGTCTCTTTCAACCAATATGGATAAGAACAGATGGTTTACAAAATAACATGAATCTGATCGATAGAAAAAGAAAAAAACTGACTGACTTAGGTCGAGAGATTACAGGTACAATGGAGGACAGAGAGAGAGAAAGAGAGTGCGAGTTGCACACTGTCAGTCACATAGGTCAAATAAATACTCCACCCGACCTACAACCAAGTGGCCCGTCACTGTGCGCTAGAAACGATACAGCGGATTCTTGACTAGGAAGGAAAAGTCGATAGCAGTTGGGTAGATCGGGCTGGTTTAGCTAGGCCAGGCGGGGGAAATTACCAGTCCAGAGCAAGACATTTTTGTGCGCATAGGGAAGGCACAATACGGTCAGCCAACCATGAAGGCATTCCCATATGCGTCAGACGCTCGATTTGTTCATTGCTGTACCGAGCGGAGAAATGGATCAAGTATACGTTTCCCACATGCTGAAGAACAGACGAACCGAAATAGAAGAAAAAAGAACAAAGCTGTTAAGAAATATGTGGTTACATATCGTGCATTCCAGAAATATTAAAAACTAAGTGAGCATCTGCGATGTGGGGGTGCATCTACGCTCAACAGTCAACTAACAAACAGAGGTTTGAAACATTGAGTTCTCTTTATTCAGTTCATCAAGATGCAAGAAGACATACATTGCGAGATGCAAGCATTTCGTTTATTCTCATCAGTCGATTACATAAAACATTCGGTTATATAGGTTTAGGCATGGCGACAAAACAATGAAATGAACGAACGTCACATGGGTGCAAGTCAGGGTTGGGTAAACGGTTTCACTGCCACGGCAACGAAATTGATTGCGTCAGCACCTTTTGCCAACAGAGGAGCCGGTGCGTGACGCTGGATTAACAACGCCTCGGAAAACGCCAACATTTTAGGGATGCGATTGCGTAACAGGACCATGAACGAAGTGATGTCGTCAGCCATATGACCTGTTGCGAACGCCAGTGCACTCATGTGTCACGAAAACGTGTGTACGGTTAATTTACCTGTTTTAAATTTATAACAACTAAACCTCTCGGTGATACCTCGGTAACCAAAAATAGAATACGCTGAGTTTGTCCTTTTTACTCGAGAAAAAGCGCACGCCGGAACGACCGTCAGTTTCAGTTTCCGAGCGCTGGAACACATGCTGAACAAAACGTGGTTGGCAATATTCATCGTCTGGTTGGACTATCGACAATCGGACAATCTCAACAATCATTAGCGAAACTACTAGGACCTAGGATGTTGCAGACACCATGTCGTATCCAGTAAAAAAAGAGATCCGATCCGATAATATAAACCTTGCTTCACCGTTGAGTAACGGTTCTAAAAAGCTTTGCGAAAAATAAATTGTAAATGGAAGAATGGCAAATATCGAGGTGTTTTCGAGCTGTTGTCAAGTTCACACTGAGTTGCACAACCCCGTTTCTTCCAAGCCTGCTTATGAACCGTATCGGAATGTGTATTTTTACAGAAGACAGAAGTGGTTAGACATTGGGAAGAACTAGCATCTTAATGAATGAAATCAGTGTCCACGCAACAGAGAAGTCTAGATTTGATTAGGCTACGTTGAAAATGAGCACAAATGTGCTCGCAATTGTATTCTGAAGACGTTGCTGATATTGTCATTTCTGAGGGATAATCATAAGAAAACCCTCAAGATGTTAAGCATTTTTCAAAAGAATTTTCTGGATTGATTACTCTTATCAATGAAAGTCATAGGATAACTAGAAGCTGTGGTCTTCATGAGTTTCAGTTCCTTTTGAGCAAAGCTGTTTGGCGCCGTAGAACAGTGTTTGAACCAAGACTTATCGAACTGGTATGAAAAGTTGAAAACGTAGGCACTGGTCAGATCACATGGATTGAACACTTGACGCGCAGAGAGAAAGGATCTGTAGAAAAATGAGAGCAGTATTTACTTTACGCTTGCTTGTGAATCTACGTCAATTGGCCAGTCGGGTTATGACACTTAGAAGGCGTACTGTTTTGTTCTCGTCAATCGATAAATAAACACCAATGACTCATCACCACGGCGACTTCTTCGGTCTGACAATAAACTACACTTAGCGCCTGTGGTTGTAATCGTGTTTCTGTTGGTCTTTACATATGTTCTATTGTGTTTGAGGTGCACGACAAACAAAATGGTCCCGAAAGACAAACCACAAAGTGAAATTCATTCATAATAATCATGAACCTGATCAGGAGATACTGTGGATTGAACCGCCATTCAACTCAACAATGAAGTTGGAAGACTAAAATTTATCAAAAAGGATCATGATCGATAAAAACAAGACTACGTGAAAAATCTAGAAATGGTATAAATGAAGGCACACCATTGGCCGTAGCACATTTTTATCTCGAATAATGATGTTCCTTTTAAATTCATCTTGAACCAAAAACATATTTAACGTGTGAGAATAGCGAGTCTTCGGAATTCAGGTGGTAAATCGTTTGGTACACAAAGGCATGTCGTACTTGTTGGTGGTTCAAACCCAGCCGAAGTCCAGATTTTCCACAATTGGTTACCCATTAAGTTAACGACCCTGCCATATTCTGGGAAGAAAAAAGGAGAAAAATATCAGCGAACAAAAGTGTAGATCCTCTTTGGAGTATGGAACATTCTTCTCAGTCTCCCTCGGAACGTTTATACAGTGCTTCAGCACGGCTACTAACGAAGGAACCTAGGATAGTTAGGCTCAGATTTCTTTTCTTTGCTTGAGTAGTCACCAACTCAGCTACCGAGGAATATATCTCACCATCTTTGTATATCTTTTGGGCAACAATACTCCAGCGTGTTTACCACTGCGCCATTGACCTCACATTAGGCACGACCGAATTATCATATGTGAACGCTCAACCACTTTCGCTTGTGAGTAATGATCAGGTTACTGTGTCTCCTCTCGAGGCGATCGGGCAACCTGATCATTACTCACAAGCGAAAGTGGTTGAGCGTTCACATATGATAATTCGGTCGTGCCTAATGTGAGGTCAATGGCGCAGTGGTCAACACGGTTGCCTCATGAAAGCGTGGCCGGAGTTCTAGTCCCGGCAGTGGCAAGGATATGCACTACTGACGAGCTCTAATGAGAGCGAAACTCGAGTCTAGTGCTTCTTTTCGAAAGGGGCCGACTGGAAAGTCTATGGGAATGCGACAGCTGCGATCAATTGTGGGTGATGTTCAATCTATATGAAAAACCAAATCCCCTACTACTCATCAGTAACTTGTTTTGCTGCTGCTGGTGTACGGCGGGATCGGACTCTTGTCAAACTATTTCAAAGAACCGTATTCACAACATGATACTGGACCGATTTGTAAATCTGGCTGATAGAGACCACCAACAGTTGGGTGAAACCACGTGGTGGTCAAGCGACAACGTGGTCACGAAATATGAGAACCCTGACTGCTCCACTGAGTAAAGTGGGTAGGTGTCGCCTGCCTGGATGGGGTCCTCGTGATCACTCAAACCGCTGGTTGGAGACGCTATCCGAGATGGCGGCGTGTCGCAGTCAATGGCGTACCTGCATCCATACCATTTCTAGTTCTTTTGCTTAGACTTCTATTAATTTTCAACCTTCTTAGTAACGTTTTCTTCTAGGATATTCCACGTCACTGTTGAGGTGAGCGGCAGCCCGAGCCACAGTACCTTTTGGTCAGGCTCATGGCTGATATGATGATGATGATGATGAGGTTGTACATACAATCCAAAACGTTCCAACGGTCGGTGAGAACAAATCAAATAAAGTGTTAGTCATCATCGTAATGACTGCTGTTCGCAAACACAGTCCGGTTCAGTGTTCTTCTGCGAACGGCTTATGTACCATATATATACCAAAATCCTCTACTATTCATCAGTAATTACTCCGGCGGTTTTCAAACGGATTTAGATCGGAGTTACAGGTTGGTCAGTAAGTTGCAAAGCAGAAACCACATTTTTAGCATGAGAAATATGAATATGTGTGAGAACTTCGTCTTGTTGGAAACTGACTTCTTTTGTACGTTGGTGTACAAATAGCATTAAAAACCTCTGCAATATGCTGGCATAAAAACCTAAACTTGAATGTCACCCAATACAGTCACTAGGCTTACATTTATAGCCATGAATACACTTCAAACCAACATCAATCGCCCGTCAAAACTTTGTTAGTCAAGATACAACGTCTTTTGAAGATAGTGCCAGCAGCAACCTTATACATCAGGATGGATCAGATTAAATCCATTCCGTGAACTAACCAGCTCAAATTCCTGTTGGGATGTACACAGGATGTGAGGGTCGGTCTATTTTATACAGAGTTGAATTTTTTTGTTTTGTTAAACTAACCGGGGGGCAGTATTGAAACGTTTTTTGAATAGTTCTTGTTGCAATGCCCATCTAAAGCCTGACAGTTATTGCCAATAAACCGATTGTTGTGACAGGCGTCGGTCAATATGTCTCAAACTTGTCTCGATCGGGAAAAGTTAATAGTCTTTTACTGTCAACGCCATTCGTCAGTAGAGAGGAGTGTCAATAATCGAAAAATTACAGAAAGCCAGTATGATTGACGACATTAATGTCGGTGATCTCCTGAGGACTTAAATTCACTTGTCTGAGGGCTAAACCGTGACATCGCTCAAATTCATTCAGCGTTTCACTCTTTGTTATGATGGACTCAAGATAAACTGACTTGGTCGATTGAGTTAGCCTAAAACCAGGAAGATCACAGATCCACTCCGTTTTGTCGACCGGTCAGTGCGGATGCAAGACAGTGGTACGCACTTTCTTGAATGACACCTACTCGCAACACATGACTACTTTATTCTGACGCTGACGTAGCTCAGATTTAAATGCGTCCATAACTAAATGATCAGTGTTTCGAACCTTTGGGATGTAATCAAAGAATTCGAGAATGAATGAATTGTATTAAAATTTTTCCAGCCGGCGACGGTTAGTGGAAGTCAGTTGAGTTGCACATCAAAAACATGACTTATGATTTAATATTATGAAAGTGACTGTGAAGCAATTAGATGTGGATTGTGCAATGTAACATAGAACTAGTGTATCACAAAGCATACAATCAACTGCAGCTCACTAAATCGATCGACCTAACGGGAATGGAACCTACAGAGCCAGGTACTTGGAAGAATGCATGAAGTTCAATTTACAAATTGAAGGAGATACAATTAGTGACGAAGACATACCACCAGTTCCATGACAAACGAACTACTGACCTTGAACAGTGAACAGTTCTGACGTAGTTCGTCTAAATGTGTGTGACCATGTGCATCGGCGCGCTCCATCAGACGCTCCGGGCGATCCAGAAAAGTAGCTTCCATGATAAGCAAACGTACAGATAGCAAGGGTGGAAACACAGACCGGGCGTTCTTCAGCACAGAAAAGCGAGAATCACCTACAACGATGATAATAAACGTGAAGTGGTGGTGACACAGTACAGTCATAGCAATAAAGTGGAATCTACCAGATCTAGTTGAATCAATCCAGGGAAAAAAGGGAATTTCCACCCCCCCAAAATTGGGCCCCAAAATTTTAAATCCATACTGAAAAATTAAAGGTTTATGCAACAAGTGACTCATCACTCGTAACCAAAATGAGAACAAATACATGGCTTGGTAAGCTGACTTAACAAGGTTGGCGGGGCAAAAACAGATTCTAATTTTGTCCTTGAATGTTTTGTCGTAATCCGTAACTTTTAGTGATGCGATACTCTATCATTGTGGGTGCGCAATCATGTAAGGATGACAATAGTTTGGACATTCAATCATGAAATAGCTGACCCTAAAAACATTGCTCGTTATGGAATGTGGGAAATGATAATTAAACACCAAGATTGACATAACGCCTGATTAACATCGTGTCACTGTGGCCCTGTCCAATCTAAGCGATTCATAAAACAGACCATGCTCAGAACGAGATCGAAAGCGGAAGACAGCTAACATTGTCTAGAACACCCGTTTTAAAGTACAAATGTATAAAGTTTTGGATCATGTTCTGAATCACCGGAATCGAGGTTACTTGAGTAAGCTTATATGCACCAAAGGACACGAAAAAGATCATAATAGATAAAGAACTAAATAGCTCGGCGTATAGGGGCCAAATGCAACCAACCTGAAACCTTGCGAGAAGTGTACATTATTGTTTAGTCCTATTCATATAATCACATGTGGACATACACATTACGCAACATTTCCAATGATCTCGTAGGAGCAGAAAGGTGTAGACAAAGGTATTGCTTCCTGTCTACAAGCAGCTAATAATGTCAAAGCAAGGCATCGTGGCCACTATCAAACATGAGAAAAAGTTAAAAAGTAGGCCACCAATCAACTAATAAAGATTTTTCAAGACAGGATTCCTGAAGACCAGAACCCATAAGTGTGTTCGAGTGGTCCTCCGTCGAAATCAGTACCACGACCTGGGCATCGACTTAAAATACTATTGTAGTACAGAGAGACATTAGTTGTACTTTAATCGTCTCGGAGATACTAGACAACGAATTTCTCTGTCTTCAAATCCTACTCTATCTCATGCAGTTATCCGATCACACTTAGATGATGATGTCACACTCCGTAGTGATGAATATATATAATAGCGAAATTAACAATTCTTACTGATTTAACTGTGTCATTTCGTATGAGTGCCATTGGGTCACACAATTTGAATTCTCGTGCTTGCATCGGACCAATCTATGCAAGCCACCACCTGATCACCATATTGCACGATTATTGGCGGGTAAATCCGGCTCTGCTGATTGGCTGGGGTTTGCATCCGTTCGTAGCCAATAAAATACAACTCTAAGATACCGTAACGGATGCCGTTAATAGAATTGTGATATTATCTAATCACTAAACAACGGAATACCCGAAATTGACAAACACGGCTGGACAACCAATTAAAAGAACTAATAGTAAGTATGAAAAGAAATCAGCTTTTTAACACGATCGGGTCCAAACGGAGTGCGAGGAAGAAACCGTCAGCGAAGTTAGGCCAGGTCAAAACGGCTTGTCTTACGCCGCAGACGATTAAGTAATCAAATTGGTTCAGTAAAACAGAAATAAAGCGGAAGGCTAACAATGGGATCAGATGTGGATTGGTGTGGAATAGGACGTGCAATAGAGGCAACAGAATCTTCTCAGTTTCAGACGACACAATTTACGGCTACCACTACATCCTTTTTCGATTTTTGTTGGCTTACCGATGTTACTTACACTACATATGCCATCACCTGTTGTCTTGTCACTATCACAACGGGTAGTGGATGTACCTTTCGACGATTTACATATGTCCCTACCCGATCCTAATTCTATTCGCCAACGTCAACATAAATAAAACCGATTTCGATGAAGCAGGTAGTTGCCTACATTGCAGATTCTTACATCTTTTCTTCCTTCAATAATCCCTTATGTTCAGTGCCTACCAATCCATGATACCCGTAGCACCCTAATTCCGAGTTAAGCCAACTTTCTTGATGCATATCCACAACAGTGTTTCCACTGGAACATCCGTTTCGGCAGGCGCTTGTGCAGTAGGGTGAGCAAATTAGTCGTTGAATGAAGTAGAACATATACTGCGAGAAGTGGTGTTTTTCTACTGCTAAACAAAGGTCGCACTCGACTAATGCCAATCTCTTGCGATGGCGAGGACAGAAAGTCTACCTAAAGGAAGTCGCTGAAATGGTCCAGTAATTCTGTAATTCTTTCCGTTTTTAGTAAACATATCGACCGCCGCTTCCCATCGCGGCCATTCCAGGACTTCATCTATCATCAGAGGTTTCTTTGTTTGACGAGCGTGACACATGTGGACCACTAGACAATTAAACATAACTTCGGATTTGACTTGATAAGTCAGACCAAAACATCAGTTCGTGACACCTACTGGCAAAATTATTTACGCCTGGGTGAACAGGAAGAATGCTATTCAGCAAAGAAAGTTATGTCGTTTTCAGAATCAATCCCTTGTTCCCACTGAATAGTGGCCCACTTTGGGCCGTTAGTTCGCCTAAAAAAAATAAAGATAAGTAGCTAGTGTTTAAAATAATCTTCTCTGGTTCAAGACGGAATTTATTTAAATCTTCGTTCAAGAGAGTGTTCGTCATGCGGCAATATCTTTTACCTGACAAGTAGAACAAGCAACCAAATGTACAAACATAGATTCTACTAGGTCATGATGTTCACTCTAAAACAGATGCTTCACAACCCGTTTCGTCATTGGTTTGGTTCATCCGTTGGGTAGGCAGGTGTTGCCTACCCGGTTGGTGATCTCGTGACCACTCAAATCGCTGGCTGAAAACTCTATTCATGTCACAGTAGGTAGTGTGCTTATATCTACAACTTAGCTCTATTTTCATTTGCACGCGATCTACTAGACCTGGAAAAACTTCTGAGACAAGTGAAACGTCATCAAAACACACTGACGTCAAATATCCACAAACTGTTCTCAACTTAAGGAGTCAAGCTAACTCAAGGTTATTCTGTCATAGTGAATAGCAAAGTTAACAATTTTCAAGATAGGACGCATTAACAACAACAAACACTTAAAACTCGAAAATCTCCAAAATATCTGAAGAACCAAAGTGAGCATCAGTGGAATTCGTCAGCTGATTGCTCACCCAAATAGGCAATTTCCGGATAATCCTCGTCCCCACTTGGATCCCGGCTGAACAATACATAACCTTGGCTTTGAACTGTGTGGTGAGTTGCAATTGCTTCTACAGACCAACCGGTTTCACCAAGCTGAGTGTGAATTTAGAAAGAAAATAAGAAATTTAACTATGTCCATGCTGAAAACTTGACTGAGTGCAGGGAAAGAAACCAATTGTGTCCACATCGTAGGCTGTGAAGCTATGTGGACTGCCAATAGCCCTGTGTTATTAATTACTCAAAAAGCTGTAAGTGGTTGAACGGCCTGCTTATAAACTCTACGGCATTTGTTGTAATCGAACATTGTGGACATCATAGAGGAGGCTGAATACTTTCCAGGGAATTGAATATAACCAAGACCTGAAGTCGTCATCATGCAATCACAAAGCTAGGTGTGAAGCAGAAATAGTTCACTCTGAGTTATGAATGTGACCAGGTAGAGGATACAAAATCTTAAAACTGTTAGTCGGTGCTATACGGCACACGCACCGCGGACACATGTACCAAACACTAGCAAGCGTAGCAGCCAGTATGTAGAAGATGGTTAGGAAACCGGGTAGGAAGAAGCGCTCATGCTTGTAACATGAGAATTGACGGCACGAATAAGGCCTCAATGTTGCTGTGCGAACATTCGTTGTTTAACTCGAGAAAAACGATTAATCCAATCAGAATGAGCGGAACTGTCCAGAACGGTCGAGAGGTAACCTTGGTTATTTTTTTACCTGTCCGACCTTTATTCCGCTATGCTCATTGGTGGCTTAGTGACCTAACTATTTTTTTTCGGTAACTGTCCTTCTATTTTCTGATTCGAGAATGTTTTTAGGTCACTACGCACCATATAAATACCTTGTAATTTTCTCATTGTCACACACGTTTTGGGACGGAACAAAGCTGTTTTTTGCACGCGTCTTTTGGATTTGTCTTGGGAGCAAATTACGGGGACAGTCGCGGTATTTTCGGGACCGAGATTTTCCGTGTTAATTATTACCAGGAGGAGAATCCGATTTTTGTCAAGCGCACTACTATATCGAGGACGAACCCCAGCGTATCGCCTCACATCAGATCGAAGGCTTAGTAAAGGAATGACACACAGAGAAATCTCAATCACATCGCTACGTGTAAGATATATCTATGCACACTACATATATATCATATCTGTGATAGTGAAGGAGACACAAATCAAAGTCACTTTCTAATTTATGTAGACCATAGTGGTGCGGCAGCAAGAGGCGGAGGAGAGAGAGCTATAAGAGTAGCAGACATGCACGGATAGTCCAATGGGTCTCTACTGGATATAAGAATCATAGGCGAACATTGAGTTAATACTGTCATCCTTACATATATAGATACTACTTTAGCCGTTCAAACATTTAAGTTTCTCGCGCGATACCCAGGAAAATATATATGGAGAGGGGAGGTAGTACGTTATAGCAGATATAGTTTAGAGTATATTACGATACACATAGCGAGACATGCAAGTCAGCGATATATAGCTTTCATGCAAGCCACGATTGGCAACACAGCATGTCAATGGTTTGAATGGGTCCGACTGTCTCTGGTCCAACAGTGAAAAAGAAGCCGAAAAACTGTGGATGAAATACTTCAGAGCATTCTCAATCGGTGATGTAGCTATCAGCGTTGCGGGGAGTAGTAGACGGGGACGTAAGATGAAGGATAATCAAATCAACAATAGTGCAACATATGGATCCAAGTTAATTAAAAGATCTGCACGTGCTCCGTTAGTAATAATTCTTCAATTCAATAATGGAACTAGCCCCAAATAGAGCTGCACTCAACTCATAGGATTCTCGTGTAGCAGAGACTATGAAAAAAGTGAAAATCCACGAACTGAGCGACTCTAACCTTACTTCTAGGTTCCACCTGTCGCAAAACTGAGCTTTCGGAGGACAATTTGACGGCCTTTTATATTTCACCCTTATCGTAAGTGGAAAATACTAATGATGGAGGAATACAGTACCTAGGAGCCACAATGCACATATAACCTATGCTATCTCATATACCACTGATAATCAAGATCGAGGGCAAGCGTTATGAGCGCAGACGCGACAGCAGCGCCAGAGAGTGCACCACTGAGAATTAGAGCGATGGGAAACAGAATCTAGTATATGCGATTAGGACATCAGACACGAGATATATAGATGTGAGTAGTATAAGACAGACTTAATTGCAAAAGAGCCACTATGTGAGTTGGCGAATTGTACGAGTGATCGCACATATATCCGAAAACACTATATCGTACCGAACTACAAAGCGTGCTATAAACCTGCTCGCCTGCGAGAGAGAGCGCGGCCTGTAGTTCGAGAGGCGAGATACACCGAGAACTATGACACCACGAGCGCTTGAGAGTTAAGCAGCGCAGCACGAGATAACTCGTCCACACAGGATAGTGTTCTTTACGTATACAACACCACAATCAGAAGACTGGCTACAAGCAAAGAAACGAGAAAAACTAATTTATGGCTGATTGATATATGCCAATGGGATAGATACGTTTCGGCTGGCAGTATGCGTGGCAGCGACAATATAATAAGCGAACCGTAGCACGAAAAGATCATTTCGGTCTGCATTTGGTAAGCTTTTTTACAGTACAATGTTCCACTGAGGAGTTCCAAACAGGTTTTCTATCCGTTTCTCTTTGTTTTCACTTAGATGGGCTACAGCAATGAAGTTCAATAAATATTTACACTTTCCGTCTGCCCACTATCTCTTCGCCTTTTTCACAGACACACATACACCAATCGCCAACATATCACAGCAAACTGGATAGGCTGCTTTCGATATGGAGCACGCGATCGTAAATTCGGACTGAAGTCACCTCGTAATCTTCCGGTTTGGCTTTGGCAACAACATTCGGCCTTCGCATATTCTAGTAGATCCCTTGACAACCAACGGTGTACTGTATCAGCTCAGAACATTAGCCAGTACGAAAGGCAGGAAGTAATCCCTCGACTATGTGTGGATGTATGCTTTGACTACCTGAAACACATCAGCCATAACAGCTGTCACACGACAGAAATTAACCGTATGAGACTTAAATTCGTTCACATACAGGTCCGTCCATGTCTGTGGAATATATACATAGTTTTCCACGAGGGCCTATTTTTCTAATACATACTCCAGTGGTGTAACAAAACAGCAGATATTACAAAGCAGAGTAATAAAATAAACGCATCAAACAATACCTACAGTAGAGTGTGTAAACAAACTGTCATCAATGTAAACTAATAGTCCTATGAACCTTTCATCTAGTTGAAGATTGAATGACCTCGATTATGCTGACTAAAAGATAGTATTTCCAAGGCAAGGGTGGTATTTGTTAACCTAGGACACTTCTGACGACAGAGAAGTCTTCCCAAAGTTGAAAAGTTGGGTAGACGAAACGATCATGAACGCCTTGTTACCTGACGATTGCGAAATCTGACCACTCAGAGTAGAAGACGTGAACCGTCTTCAGGTATTCTGACCACCGATGTCTGCGTTCGATCGCTCGTATCGGAGTGGCACCAACGAGTAAGCAACGAAGAGGTTAGGAAGCGGATATTTAGTAGAGTACCAAGCAAACACTTTTGTTTAGTTTTAGAATACACAAACTTAAATGGTTAAGCCACGCAGTGAGGATGCCAACTGACTGTCTGCCACACCGGACACTCTTTGCTGATGCTGCGGCCTACTGTCGAAAATTTCAAGGTGAACAGATTATGACCCGGATTATAGAAATGAGGTCATTAACTAATGGGCTAGTCACTGTAGGTCAGATTCATCTCCTTGACTAGGGTCCTTGTGGACTGTTGTTTGGCCGAGTTGTCAGTGATGTAGGTCCAAATAGTTACCCGGAACAGCGAAAGCCGTCTTGCTGCCGACGTCTTATCTTCACTTACAACTCCGTCATGTTTGCAAGATGCAGACATCTTTATGTTGGATGTCTGGCTGTAAGAAGTGTTGCTTTCTAGTAGTTGGGACTTCTCCCTTCTTTCTCTTATTATTGGCTATGGCCTGCTCTTTATCTCACAGTTGTGTAGAAGCTAAACTTCAGCGCAAACCATTAATGTATTACAGTCTTGAGGACGATGATGCTTCAAAAAAAAGCATCACACGCGAGATTTTGTACCGCCAAAGCTTATCAGTAGTAAACGTCCCTGCTACAACCGAGACTTGAACGTAGCTTAACGGAAGCAACGTTTTCAGTTTTGTACCACAAGTCGTCTTCTGTCATGTGAAACATTAGGTCGCATATACTCCAGATACTGTTAAGCTGCCTAAACTAAGTGAAGAGTAGCCTTGATAGTGAGGATTCGAACTCTCAACTGTGTGATTTGTCATCGCTGTCGTTAATATTGGGCTACTACCAACTGAAAATCCCACCTTAATACGGAAGCTGTGATCGCAGGTGTGGAGTCCAATCTACATTAACAACGATCGTCAATTGTTTATAGGTGGCATTGCATCATGAGTGCGTACAACTATCCTTGTGAAACGAATCCTAACGAACCACTGCAACATTACCTTCATTACAGTAGACAATTCTTGTCGAACTTTCATTGGTCTGCTGCACATAACAGTGAGAACCGTATAATATCTATTAGCTTCCAATGTGGTCTTCGCTAATCCAAGTGACTTTGGTGAGTCTATCTTCATGTGTATTCGGATAGCACTGTAGAACAGTGTACATAATAGTTT
>LOND01002649.1:0-10442 GCA_014220965.1 Paragonimus kellicotti | reverse complement strand
GGCGTAACTGGTTTCACTCCTGTGACGTAGATCAGCAAAATTTATGACGCGAACTGCGCGCCGTAATCCGTCACGATAGTTTCTGGGCACCCGACTAGACTGAGTAGTTGGCGCAGCTGCCTAATCCTCGTTTTCGATGTAGCGTTGCGCAGCACAACTTCAGTCTGCTTGTTGCGGGCATCCAGGACGATCAGGATATATTGTCCATCCGAGCATCCCGCGAAACCAGCATGTACACGTGACCACGGAGTCGTTGGAGCCGGCAAAGGTTGCAACAGTGTCTGCAGTGTGATTTTGAAGCTAACACAAGTTTTGAACATGTGTCATATTCTCCAGTTCACCATCCATTCCTGACCAATAGACGTGACGGGGTGCAATCGCCTTTATTCACTACATTCTTGGGTGTCCGGTCTGAAATTTTCAGGCTAACTGTGAACGAAGTTCTTCAGATATGTTCGCCAAAAAGAATGTAATTCTTGAGAGCCGACTGAGAATTACACCGTTGTGCGATCTACTGGAACTCTTGATGAAGACATGACTCAAGCCATTGCATGCGGCGGTACCCATTGACATTTCGAAGTGCGTGGTTAAATTGAGACTCTTCTTCAGCCTTAGTGGAAGGCGCTAAAAAAGAATTGATGGCTTCTGAATATGCGGTTCGGCGCATATGCCTGCTACTACGGTACTCTCGAGTTCATTGGACTGTGATGCCATGAAACGTGATAGTTTGGATGCGGACGTGCACCAAATGGACGCCTCCCAAGTATACGTAACACATGCCAGAGGCGAAGTGAAAATACGGAAAACAAGAGACCCAGCGTGCATTAAACGATAATTACAATGGATCTTGGTCAGCACTAAACAACACCGATGAGCGGGAAGAGTTCGGGAGGATCAGCATTCGACCGTGGGACGCGCAGGCTAGTTAGAAGTGTGTGTAGCCCCACTAGCCTGCATGGGCTGACAAGCGCGCAAACAAACGAACGCAATTGCATGCAGCAGACGGGAAAACAGGCAAAGACCTTTACGATCCCTAGCACAAGGTGAAGTAAGACTTTGGGGACAATTTTACATATCGTACAGCAGCAGACCGGGGTCACCGCAATGGCGCTCCGGCTTGCTAAATAGACTTTGTAGACGAACACTGAGGGCGAAACCGTAATTCAGCAGCACGGTGGTCCAGCGTTGTAATGGGTGTGATGTAAGCATGGGGATGCTATATTTTGAACCAAAGACAACCAGTACGGGGTCACGATCGATTAGTAGCGTAGATCGACGCCCGAAAGGCCTTTCTTTGAACTGTTGATGGTAAGCACAGTCGCAAGATCTCTCTTCTCAATGTGACCATAGTTTCCTTCACTACCTAATCCCCAGATTCGCATGCGGAAATATATAATTCCGGCACTGCCGATAGGTCAGTTCCGACCTTAACTGTGAGTTAATCACCAGTACCCCTGTGTGCACCTCCTGAGAAAACCGGAGAAGGATTTTTACGTTCTCTCTAAACGTCACTGGGTGTCCCCCTTGCTCCTCCCTGAAACAACTCGCCGCAAACCTTAAGGAGGCATTAAACTATATGTGGTTATAGTACGCTTTTAGTTGAAATTCGGCTTGGCCAGTAACATTTCTCTCATCTTCCAGACGACGTTCCACTTGAACTCGGCTAGCTGTATGCCTTACCCGTTTATAAATCAGAAACCTTCGGCGCTCTCCTGTAGGCTTAGGTCGTTTCCAGGCTCCTTTTCCAAGTTCCTTAACACTACTACCCCTCTTTGTCCACCATGACAGTGTTACGACGCCTGGCTCTTTTTGACGGGGCAACCTCTTCAACCGAAATTACAAATCACGCTTTGATTCTGTCTTATACAAGTTCAATCCCGCTTTGGCCTATTGACCTTTCAATGGCGTTCGGTGTCCTTTCTACATCAGACCACATGCTATCGTCCTCCTATTGCTGCGACACCGTTTATCCGGCGGCCTTGAACAGTCAAGTGCCCAGACCAACTTGGTGAGTCTATGATCGCTCGAACCAAAACGGGATTTAATCTCCAAGTTTGCAGTATTGTTGCTGCCTATGAAGATAACTATGTCTAGTACAGCTGATGACTGTACTGGCTTTCGGCGCAAGTTGGTCAACATGTTTTACGGCAGTTTGAGAGTGAAGTGGTGCTAGTAGGAACTCCCCATAGAACCTTCTTGGCGCACTCCTATCACCCCGGTCAAGTTCCGGTGCGCTGAAGTCGCCTAAAGGGAGGTTTATCAGTTCTCGTATCTCGTTCTGCAAATAATGCAAATAGTTATGCATCCTCCGCTTCCCTTACCCAGGGACGTCTGCACATGCGGACAACAGATACGGAACTCCCTGCTGTTATAACTAAACAGATAACCAACCAGTCTACTCCTCATCTTTGTTCAGCGTTGAACAACTAGAAGAGAAACACCTGGCGCAGTCCTACCATCCGATCCGTATGCGCGATAGCAACAGTATCCCGGAGGACAGGCTCGCGACCACCTCTCATTAGTTGATATGTAGGCCGAATTCAGCGTCTTAGTTTTAGCCCGGTTCACTCGTTCCTAATACAAAATGCATCTATATAGGTCACATTCATACCTACTGCTCCAACGTCACGCCTTTCCACTTTGGGGCTACATGATAGGACAGACAGACCTCAAGCCCGGGTAACTAGTCCGTTTTTGTGACCAATGCAGCATCCTACGTTGGTAAGGCCCTCTTTGCTGTTTCAGACTGCACCTGCAGGAGGCTGCTTGTTTTATATGATACTTGTCCTATTTGGAGTACATTAGCATACAAACGAGATGCCGTCTCGCTGATCTTTTCTGTAGTTATTTTAGGCTTTATATATCCATCCAACTTACTTACAGACACTCAGTCAACAGGTCCTAGGTGCTTCATCGAAACAAGTCCTCAGCCAAACTGCTGATTGACCTCTGGGTGCTTAGTGATTTGCTACGTCAGATCACAGCACTTCGCACCCTGTCGCCTTCCGCGCAGTTACACTATGTTAACGGCTACGTGGCCCAGAATGTTGACTGCCAATAGGAAGTTCCCCAATTCATAGTGCACTGCACGTTGTCTGTTAGCTCCCTTCCTTGAAAAAGGCTTCGATGTCCACTAGGTCACGACATCCCCATCCCCCTTCAGTACCCAATCATTAGTTTTCACTAATCGTGTGATCGTTACTAGTATGAGACACATTTCTGCCTGCATCATTAAACTCGTCTAGGCCTGTTGATCAACCTTCTTTTGTAGGTCACTGAAATTCCATCTCACATCTGCTTGATGTTCCACTTTGTCTTCTATCTCGACTCCGATCGCAATCTTTCTTCCCACCAGGAAATATCTCTCGATGGAAGCCCATTTTTCCTGTTAGTTCATTTCCACCAATAAACTGGTCCCTTGGATCAGTCTTCAGTTGGTCCTCTAAAACTGTATCCTCAAGTTCATTCAGTGTATTTTCCATCTTATTCAAAACTCACGAATATCTTCCAGCAATTTCGTTATGTTTTACTTATAAATCCAGCTTTCAGAGGGGCAGCATACGTTGGTTACAATTTGGACAGACCCATTCTAAGACTGTATGTGCCGTATGCGCCGCATAAGCACGCTCACATAGTTTGCTACAGTTAAGATGCTATCAGGTGTTGTACGTGCCACAACACATTCCTTATTTCTTCAGATCATGCGAACACCCGTTATTCCTTAACGGAAAACCGACTTGTTCTGGCTTTCTTTCATTAAACCGTCAATAGGTCGTCCTGCAGTCTCCAGTCATTTTGAATAACCTGAGTCTACAGTTGCTATGATTTAGTATCTTTGATTAGAAACTCCCTCACCTGTGCTCTCAAAGCCGGGACAGACAATCTGTAGACTTTCCAAAAATACAAGGTGAGACAAACGCCATACAAAGGCTCATCTGAAGCTTTTTTCTTAACGGATCACCAAAAGCAGCCTTTGAATCCTCTCTCAACGCTGACGGAAGTAATATGGTGAGGTTTCCTTGCTGAACTTCCGAAGGGTAGTTAGCAGTTGGGGAAAGAGCAAATGTTCACTTAATGCATTTTGTACTATTAACAAAGAAACGTGCATAAGTGCAGATAAGCGGGAATACACGGTTGCGGCCGGGATCTTAAGGGAGCCACACGATCATTGGTCAACTCATGGGGACCCCCGCTTCTGAATGTACTGGAGGTTGATTGCACACTGGAAACAGAATCGCAGAACCTATTGTTCAGCAAGATGGTACTGATTTTTAAACATAAGAGGACAGTGATACTCCCAGATTTATTGCAGACAATCCGTGGTTCACTAAAAACAATACTTTTTGAATTCAGGGCAACACACTTCAGCCTATTTTTTCTGTCTGAGCGTCCCGTGGTTTCATCCTAGGTACAAATCGGATTAGTTCTTCACAGCTATCATTTCATGTGTCCACGTTGTTAGTGTATTAGGTGTCCGTGAGCAACAAATCACCAGTAGCTGACGACTTCAGCCGTTGTTAGTTAACGAAAATGAAACCCAAGAAAATCGGACTGCTTTCCAGGGTTTGAAAATGAGTAGTTATTGTGAGGGAAACGGTTGCAAGCTGTAAAGGAGTAACGAAAGTAGGAAGCAGAGCTTTTGGAGCTCCCGTGCCTTCGGTCGTTAAACCACGAAGCTATGATGGTACTCGTGACACGGACAGCAGGTGCTGTATCTTGACTGAGGAAACGTAATTACCGAGGTGACCGTTTAATACAGAAACAGAACAGGCAGAATTTACATAGCCCGGAATGACATTCCATACCTTGCAAGCTCACAGTAGGAAGGGCTTTGATGACACTATGTTCGGTTGCGTTGTACCTCCACTTAGAGAGAGTGGCCTCTCAACGAGCCGCTACGAGCCACCCTAAACATGGAGCTACATGGGTGGCTTGCAGACTTGAATGCTGTAAGTGAAAGGGCGAGGTCACATCTAAGACAATAAAGCTGCAAAATTTGTAGGTTCAAAGCTGGTAACCTGACTTCCTAAGGCTTAATTTGGAGGCCCCGAAAGACCTTAATAAGGCGTCGTTGCACTCTCTCAAGAGGCGCTTTGTCCCTCAGAAGAAATGAAGGCCAGATCACAAATTTTAGTCTCATGGTGAGAACGGATGAAACCTGTCGTATAATTGTTGGAAGCAGTGAGGACCAAACTTGGAAAAGCTTCTTGAGTGATAATAAACTGTTTGATATCCACCGCGACGCTGGGTAGGCTCGGAAGGGTTAGAGGTCACAGTGCCAGGGTTCTTATTAGCTAGGACCGACTGGAGACGTACGACGGCAAAATGTTAAAAGGTGTTTAGCCACTGACGGATTTGCGTAATCTTGCACTTTCCAGCGCAAAAGGTAGGCTTTGAATGAAATTAGCTACATGGACGGTTGGAGCCATCCTGCAAAATTGATGAGTCGTCAGTGCAGCTTACGGCGCGCAAACTTTGGTATCATTTCGAGAAAGCAACGAGGGGACGAAATCAAAATATGGAGATCAGTGATAAGGATGAGGAAAAGCAGACAAATAATAGAACCATAGGGAACACCGCTGTAACTCGTTCGGCGGCCAGAAAACACAGAGATCACGCACACTCCATGCTACCGGATGGTGACGCAAGACTTCAAACACATAGGAATACTAACTTACCCTCTGAAAGCATGTAGCTTGCCAAGTCTGAACAGAATGAATCACGCGACCTGAGCCTTCAAAAAATCCCGGTATTGAATATCAGGCCCGGCACCTCCGGTCAACTGCATTGGTACACGCGTCAACAGCCTTTTACGGCGCACGATTATTCGTCAAGAAAGCTGTGCCTTTTGTTGTATGCGCATCAAGGCCGCCTGTGTGCCCCACACTCGTGTTGGGACTCAAGCTGCGTTCTGATTGGTCGTGCCTTCAACGACCAACGACTCATTTACCTACGCACATAAGAATGGCGCTACTGCTTGTAAAGTGGACAATATGATTTGTACTTCTACCGAGTCACGTGTTCTTTCTACCGTTGTTAGAGCCTGTTAGAACCTGTTAATTGAAGATTAATACGAATACAACACTGCAAATTGCTGGAGACGTTACAAGAAGAAAGAGGGTCGTGATTTTGTTCGCACACAATTGCTTCTGTTGATCCAGAGGCAAGCGGAAGCAAGTTTATTGGCACCGATCATCGCCTATCGTTTTGAAAAACCGGACGAGGTTCTATAATTTATTACCACGGGTGCTGATCGTTTAAACTGGGGTTGAGTGAAAAGTGGACTAGCGGACTCGGTAGTGTGTTTGGACGCTCCAAGAAGGGCTTTTGAGGAACACCATTCGGACCCGAAGAACAGCCCTTGAGGCGCCCGAGTTTCTTTAGAATATCGGAATAAATATTGTCCGTATTGCTCCTGCCTTTGTATGCGTTGGCAGGCGAAACCTGAAGAGGGAACGACGTGTGAACAAAAATACTGTTGTAAAAAATACGGAGAACAATGACAGAGTTGGCGTGAGGGTTTTCATAGGTCTTGTCAAGCCAAGAATATGAGGAACGTCCACACATACACTAGAAGCTGTTGATGCAAACCAAACTAGGCTTTTCGGCTGGCTGACGAAGCGCTCAGTTATCAGAAGCTGATACCAGAGTCTGTCATTGCGAATGGACGAATTATAACGACTACAACCGGCGGTGCAGCTTGCGTCAGTGTATTACGAAGGTGTGATTTTTCCAGGTCAAAACCCCTTAGAAAGGGCCGCTTAGGCACGAAGCGGTAGTTACCAATTTTCATGAAATATCGGATGGAAGTTGTCCGTTGGTAGTGAAATCTACCCTCGAACAGCGATAAGATGGGACATCCGTGAATGTCTGACGATATTCCGGTGGTATCACTGGAGGATTTTGAAATCGTTGGTTTCCGTTGCAGAAATGATCATCAGCAATGAAGCGTCTAGTTCAACCGACCGTTAACTAGTTTATGCCTCATTTGGCAGCAAGATCCAAAATATTAATGGTGGGTGTTGTGACGGTGTACATTCGTTTCCGTTTTGAAATGGCTGTACATGTTTGATTAATATTTAACCGTCCCATGTTGATGAGTGATGTATTATATGTGAAGTTGATAACGTATGCGTTAATACACATTCTGCCGGCCTGTTTTAGAGAGAGTCGACTTCGTGTTGCATACCATTTCAGGTGATGGATTATTTGTAGGACTTCAAAAGTGTATTCGAGGATCGGAAGTTTTCGGGTTTAGAAAGTGTGTAGATAAATGCATGGAGGATCACAGTGTTTTGTACTTGCTTGGTTAACGCAAAAATCAAGCATACAAATTTGCTTCGAATTCCTAATCGTATGGAGAAAAACGGCGTATTGCGTGTCATCAAAGACGACAGTAATAAATACACGCACATATGCTTCGCACGGAAGCAGCAAGTGCAGTTGTTCAGACGTTTTCCTGATGTGGTAAACGTCGATGCCACGCATGGAACCAACCGCCACAAGTAGGTCCTCTGTCAGTTCACATTTGCGGTTGTAGCCTGAAGCTATATCAGTTTCTGGTCATGGACGACCCGTGATGTATGCCTATATTTGGAGTGAAAAATACGCACTCCTGCGTCATTTATTTGAAACACTTCGTGATGTGATGGGAGATCACATACCTGTAAGAACGTTTTTGATGGAATAAATGGCGACCCAAATCCGAGCAGCGTGAGTCGTCTTCGGGTTCCACATAATAATAATAATATAATAATAATAATATGCTATTTCCGTGTTCGAGATGCTGTGAGGAAACATGTAAGTTGGGGGTGAAAAACCTTATAATCATTATTCAGATAAATTCTTTTAGAGGCTGATATTTGTTTCGTCGCACGGCTAATTGTGACAACTTGGATGAGCACGTACACACTTTCGTCTGTTCATGGTTAGGGTTCAACAAAGATGTTTGGAACAGTCAAACGAACAGACCCGAGATTTATGAACTACCAAATGTGCAATTGGCTTCACATAAAGCCTAGGTGGTCCATTCAAAAACAATCTAATTTTATTCACTTCGAACGTCGGACAAGCAACTGTCTGGGAATGCAAATGGGCGACTCAAGAAGTGCACTTGTCGTGTCCTAAAGACACCCCCGGTCTGCCTGATGTACGATGTGTAAACTTCTTCCCAAAATCATAGTTCACATTGTACATAGGATCTTGAGGATCTTTGTCTGCCGTCTGCTTGTTGCATGCGACCGCGTTTGTTTGTTTGCATGCTTGTCGGTCTATGCGCGCCAATGGCGCCTCAGCACTTTCCGGCTTGATCGCGCTCGACGGTCGGATCCTCAACCTCCTAGCTATCTTCGCGTATCGGTGTCGTCTAGCACTGATCGAGACCTATTGTAATATTCGTATAATATACTTTGGGTCTCCCGCAATTATTTGTGTTTTTATTTCGCGTCTGGTATTATTGAGTATACCTGGGAAGGCGTTAATTTAGTGCACGTACGCACTGAAACTGGTGAGCCCGCATCTTTTGTAATTTTCCGCAGGTATATTTCTGTTTCTCTGACGTAAGTTATCGCTACTTTTTCATTTATTTATTCAATTCTAATCTCTGTTACTGTCGAAGTTGTGCAGATTTTTAGTTCGCCTGGCGTTTCCGTCTGTGCACTTTCCGTTCCGATCGCGCCTTTTAGGGAGAATAACCCTCGCAGCTGGTTCGCACAGCTGGAAGCTAATTTTGCGTTGAGAAACATAACCACGGAACTAACGAAGTTCCATCACGTCCCTGCTCTCCCCCCGTCGCATCATAGACGAGGTGGACGACATTTTGGAGATGCCGGACGCAGTTAAACCATACGAGCAGCTAAAAGAGGCCATCATCAAGCGCATTGGCCTTTCTGATCGTCAACGCATCGCCCAGCTACTGAGCTCTACCGAGCTAGGCGACCAGAAGCCTTCACAGCTTCTACGCCACATGCAACGTCTCGCCGGCCCAACTCAGCTCGAGGAGTCTTTCTTGAAGGAATTGTGGATCCAGCGACTGCCTAGGGATATGCAAAATATCCTTAGCGCCAACCCCCCACGCGGCTCTGTCGCAGTGGGCCGACACCGTCAACCGCATCTGGGAGACATATGGGAAACAGGTCTCCCAATTATCCGCGCCAGCGCCGGAATCATTAACACTCCTGACCAACCGTGTGAACGAACTCACACGTCAGATTCAGGCACTCAGCACTCGAAGCTCGCGCCCGCATTCGACCCCACGTAAGTCCAACAAAAGAGCCTCCCGGTCGAGTTCTGGGAGGCGACGAGTGCCCACAGGGAGTGTCAACCCCGACCACTGCTGTACCACCAGCAGTTTGGTGATCGTGCTCGCTTCTGCCGCAGTCCTTGTTCCTTCTCTGAAAAGGATCAGGGAAACTAGCCGGCCAGCACGTCGCGGCGACCGACGTTGCTGGCTCCCGAAGTCGCCTGTTCTTTATTCGAGACCGCGAATCGGAGTTCGCTACCTCATCGACACTGGTGCAAAGATCAGCGTCCTCCCGCGGATCCTCGCGAACGATTCGCACAGCCTCATTCAACCCTACGTGCAGCGAACGGTACGCCTATTACCGTCTGTGGCCAGCTTTCACGTACGTTGAACTTGGGCCTTAGCCGCGCTTTCCAAAGGCTTTACACTGTCGCAGACGTCCAAATGCCAATCATTGGCATCGATTTTCCTCGAGCACTTCGACCTACTAGTCGACGCACGACACCGTCGGCTAGTCGACCGTAAGACGAATTTGTTCGTGATCGGTACTTTGACCAGCGCGGTTCCAATCAGTCCCGTGTACCCCCCGATCATCACGAACACATATATCTCTCTTGTCGAGCAGTTCCCCACCGTTTTCAGACAGCTGACCAGTAACTGGTGCAACGCAGCACCACATCGTCACCACTGGCCCGCCGGTGTTTGCTAAAGCCCGTCGTTTAACACCGGATAAACTGAAGATAGCGCGCGCCAAGTTCGAGCACATGCTCGAGCTTGGTACCATTTGCCCGTCGGATAGCCCCTGGGCCTCGCCCCTCCATATGGTGCCGAAAAAGTCAGGAGACTGGCGTCCATGTGGAGATTATCGCGCGCTCAACAACGCCACGGTACCGGATAGGTACCCCATTCCGCATATTCAGGACATCACGGCTAGCCTGAAAGGCACAAGTGTGGTCGAGAAACTCGAGCTGGTTTGCGCTTATCACCAGATCCAAGTCGCCACTGACGATAGCGCCAAAACAGCGGTGACTACATCATTCGGCTTGTTCGAATTTCTGCGTATGTCGTTTGGTCTCCGAAACACCACTCAAACGTTTCAGCGATTCATCAACGATGTCACAAGAGGTTTGGACTTCGTCCATCCCTATACCGACGATCTTTAATAATAATAATAATAATAATAATAATAATAATAATAATA
>LOND01002648.1:55866-66575 GCA_014220965.1 Paragonimus kellicotti | reverse complement strand
CTATCCGCGCGGAAGACAATCATGTCCTATAAGGCGAGCTCAGAATTTGGGTTGAAAATGCTGAGCCACGACTCCGTTATGACAACGATCCGTGGCTCTGCGGTAAAACAAAGTTCGTGAAGCTCTGGTAATTTATTTACTAAGCTAATAGCATTTGTGTACATGTATCTTACAGAGTTGATGATAAACAAATGAACGTTATCCTGGAATTGTGAATGAGGTTGTTCTCACGAAACGCAACACTGACTGATTTCGCCGGTGCCACAGGACGACCTCTATTTGCGCTGTTTCCATCCTCAGTATAAAGGCTGCTCAAATGTTTAATAATGCTGTGAGGAAAGAGCTACTTTCCAACGAAGATAAGAAGTGGAATCTCGAAATGCTGTCTGATACCTCCACCGGCCATCACCGTCCGCCACAATGTAGATATTTTCTACTAGGCGAACTTCTAGGAGGAATTTCGTGGAAATTATACCACCGCAGAGTTGCTGACCTTCAGGTGAATACAATTCAAGAACTTCGAATAGAGACTCGCATGTGAAGTTTCTTAAGCCCGTGACTAGTTTCATGGTCGCGCGCTGGACACGCTCAACAAATTATGCCTTTTCCTTCAGGCCGGTATACACGACCTGATTGGCATACTCGAGTAACGGTCTTATATTAAACTCGGGAAGCGTTAAAATCCCTCTCTTTTCCATGCAGGGGAAAGTGCGCTTATCATCCTAAGAGCGGCAAATCCCTTTTTGCCGCCATCTCATGGTGATACGCGAAAGATAAGTTAGACGACAACCAGATGCCCAGATCTTTCTTCAGATCGATTTTCATGATATCTACTGTGCCGAATGCACTATGAATCACGAAGGCTAGTCTGAAGTGTCTGTCTAAACAGCTTATAAAGAGGTTCTGCCAGACTAGCAGCTGCTTCCTTGAGAATCCTGGGATGGATCTTGTCAGGACCCATTGCACTGTATGAATTAACCTTGAATAAAAGGTCTTCAACATCTAGCACAGAAAACTCAGTGTAACCAGTGGTTGCCGGAATTCTGCAGCGGTAGGATGGGATGCCAATCTCGGCGGTGCGACGTTGTAGACTGCCGAGTGGTACTCCCTGGGTGACTGGACCACAACTTGCGAGTCGGCTGAAGTCTCTCCATCTGAGAACGACCTTTTCATGTACGATTCTGGTGAATTCACGGAATTTCTGCTTGCATGTTTTTCGAACAACGCGGGACGCACTTGTGTCCTGCTAGTTTCCGTAAGCTTATGCTTTGCGAATAAATGGGAACGTTCATCGAGGAGACGACGTATTCTGCGCGGAGAGGTGGCCGATAAGAGAAAGTGCACAGTTTGTGCGGTACAAATAAGTCGTCCGTTTCTGTATTGTGTTTTGAAACGCGCAGTATTCCCGGTCCACCCAGTCATAATCAAAAAGTTAACTCAGGTAGCTTCTCAGCCCGTTAATATCAGCTTGAGTAAAATTTTTAGCTGTGGATTTTGGCCCGTTCTTTTAACCAGTGACGGATGAGATCAAAGGTGAGCAGAGAGTGGTCACTGTGACCAAGTGGTGGCTTGATGATCACTCTGTCTACCAGGTGGCTCTCATTAGTGATGACTAGGTCGAGCAGAGAGAGAGAGAATCTGACCAGGACGATGCCGCGTCGGGGCGTTGACATGCTGTGTCCACGCTCTCCGTCGTATCAACGTCAGTAAGGAAGTCGAGAATCCACTTTCACATACCTGGTGAGAAACTGATGCCCAGTTTATCTTGGGTGCATTAAAGTCACCCATAATAAGCAGATGAGTGTAGTGTTGTAGTCCTAGGAAGTTGTCTAGGTTTACAAGAAGAGTGTCGTCGTCGGAGACGTCGGATGAGGGAGAACGATAAATAACCCCCATTAGGAGTGAGTCGTGGCCACGCAATGCCTAGTCGAAGTCACAGAGCGTCACACTTATCGTGAAACTGGCATCCACAGATAAACGTATGTGTCAGAATATGCATCTGAAAGAAATTCTCAGTTATTTTATCATGATATTATCAACAACACCCACCTTCCGCGGACTATCTTCAAATTAAAAACCTTGAATGTTCGCTGGTTGAAAATTATCCATATAATATTCGAGAAATACAATCACAGGAACAGCACACACTACGTCCAACGTTTGCACAATGGAACACACAAGGTCTGTCCCACAGAAGAAAGAAGTCACGAGTCAACACGAAACGTGTATAAACAACACAGACACCGAGAAATTCAATTCACATCGTGTCCTTGCCCATATATCTAGGGTGTTCCACGGTCCGGAGACACTACGTCCAACGTTTGCACAATGGAACACACAAGGTCTGTCCCACAGAAGAAAGAAGTCACGAGTCAACACGAAACGTGTATAAACAACACAGACACCGAGAAGATTCAATTCACATCGTGTCCTTGTCCATATATATAGGGGTCCCACAGTCCGGAAACAAACCACCAATCAGAAGTGGCCTCACGTTCACTGACCGCTGACCTCGGGCTCTGGTTGGTCATCTTCCTCAGCCTGTAGCTCTGTGTTCTTTCTGCGTTCAGCCCCCTTGTGAACACACTTTTGGAGAGTTAGAGATTAACGGAATCCGCCGTCTGTTTCAGCACATCTTCGTGTTCATCTGTTGTCAACACGGTCACCGTTGTGACATCAAGCTCCCTTGGGAGCGGCACGTCAGATTGTACCCATTGGATACCACATTCGGCGTAGTGGACCCTAAGCCAAAGCACCTTTACGAACTATTGTGAGTCAGTCCCTGGCGCTTTTATTACAGTTTTGCTTCGCGTTCTTATTCAAGCGTTACACAGTGTTGGATCCACTGCATTCCAGAGAAATCTGATACACCCATCTTCGAACTTCGACAGACAACACATGTGACACAGCGCTCCGAAATCGACAAGCCAATCAAAAATGTTTGCTACCACATGACTTACAGTTATCCGAATGCCGGAAAGAATGCAAATGGGAATTGCGGTTCAACTGCTGCATTTCCGTGAATAGTTACCTTTTTTAGTTGCCCGTGTTTTTGGTGTGCCTGCTTTTCAGCATTGTTGGCATAATATAAGTGTTACCATCCACTGGACAACGATACCGAGAAAAAGTCTAGCGCACGACCATACGAAACACGGACACGTAGCACAGCGTAACAATAACCGAAAACTCAGAAGAACACAGAAGACCTTGACCTTCAGTCGAGAATGTATTTGCTCTCTAACCAAAGGTAACATAGCAGACCAGCGTCTCGAGTTGGAGGTATGCCTCCAGCCTAAGTCCTAGTTTGGCGAAGCAGGTGCCACCGTTGAGCATAGTGAATATGTCGTCAGGCACTGGAAGCGGATAGCAGTTTGGTTCCAACGCAGCATTCAGACCAGTTGAGAAGTCACCACAGATCCGGATGGATCCGTTAGACTTCTTCACCACGACAATGGGAGCGGCCCACGCGGAGTAGGAGACCGGTACCAAGACACCAAGCTGTTCAAGTCGTCTGAGTTCCTGGTCTACGAGCGGCAGGGCTGCGTAGGGAACCGGCCTGTTTTGGGACGAAAGACCGGTTGGCTGCCAGGGCATAGCTGCAGCGTGGCCTGGGTACAGGAGCAGAGGCCCAGGCCATCTTGGAACACGGGAGCGAACTGCTGAATGATGTCGTCGGACATCTTCTGAGGTGCGGCAGGAGACCGCACCTGGTTGCAGATGGCCCGGATCGGGACATCCAGAAGACCAAGCGGTTCGAGCCAGTCAAGCCCGAGTAGATCGAGACCAGAGTTAGAGACGTAGCACGTCCCGTCGATGGTGGTGCCGCGGCATGACACTGAGCAGTGCAGTCTTCCCAGTCAACTGCACCGAGCCACCACAAGCACTGGTTGCCGTCTGGGATGATTGGTGGACAGGAGGGCTGCCCAGGGATCGCCAGAGCCTCTTGGAGATGATGGTGATGTCGGAGGCAGTGTCCAGCTGCAGGCGAGCCAAACGACCATTGATGTGGACGGACACGAACTTTCGGCGATCAGCGATATTGACTTGGAACGTCGCCAGCAGACTGTTAGATCTGCCGGCTGCACGGGACCAGGCTGGCTTCTTGAACTTGGAGGCCAATGTCGGTTTGACCCTGTCCATTGTTTGGGGCTGACAGAAACCTTCCTTGTGGCCGACCGTGTGGCACCGCTGGCAGCGATGCTGTCGAAAGGGGCAAAACTTGTAGAAATGCTATGCATCCCAGTGGCGGCAAGCTGAAGATCGCTGTTTGGCGGCAGTTGGACTGGATTTGGTGGCCCGTGTAGGAGATTTCGGGCGGAAACTGGAAACGGCCTGAACTGAGCGGGGCGCCCGGTCCGGATGTTGGATCATGGCAGAGTCGTGCCTGAGGTTGACCAACCTCTCGCATTCGTCCACGATCTGTTCCAGCTTGATATTTGGCTCCTGGTCGATTTTAGCCAAGAGCCTGGTACGGAGGTCAGCGTAGCTTGGTGATTGCAGACCGCAATGAAGACCAGGCAGCGGAACTGGTCCTCTGTGAGCGAGCCAAGCTTGAACCGTCCGCACTCACGGTTGACGAAACCAGCATAGGTGACAAAGTCGTCTACGTCTCGTTTGACCAGTTGGAGGCACTGGAACCGCGAGTTGAACAGGGATGAGGTATCCCCGAAGATCTTTGTCAACTTCTGGACCGTATCCGCGAAAGTCAGGGTTCGCGGTTCGGCGGGCAAGATGTAGTTGGTATAGCGGATGTGTTCCGCTGGGCCCAGTTTCCGGAGGAGTAGACGAACCTTCGTCTCGTCATCTCGGGATGCCAGCTCAACGGTGAACGTATCTTCATGTCGCTTGTACCAGACATTGAGGGAGACATCAGCTTGGGGATCACACAAGTAATCAGAGATATTCCTGGCCAAGTGATCCACGGACGGCGGATCGACAGAAGTGGACGGCCCCAGCGCGGCAAAGCGGGTGGCTAGCATTTCCATCAGTCGGATCTGCGACTGCATCATCTGCTTGAGATCTGGTCGGCAGACAGTTACAAAGAGAGAACAGAAACAAAGCACAAACTCCGTCGCCAAATATGTTATGACCCGCTGGTCAACGATAACGAGAAATGTCTAGCGCACGACTATACGAAACACGGACACGTAGCACAGTGTAACAATACCCGAAAACTGCAGAACACAGAAGACCTTGACCTTCAGTCGAGAATGTATTTGCTCTCTAACCAAAGGTAACATTGCAGACCAGCGTCTGCATATATAGTCTCTGAACAGCCTTGAAGAATCCCACGTTAATTGATGCATTAAAAGTGGGATGGGCCAATCAGAGACGCAGGAGAAACGTGCGCCAAAATTGAGTTTTGGCACGTTGTGGCGCGAAAAGATGAAATTCAAAATCACAATTTATTTTTCGAAGATAGCTCGAAAAATAAACCATTTTTGGGAAAATGGACCTCGTCCATTAATAAATGTAACGAAACTCCACTCGATCCATCGCTTACGCAAACCCTGACACAATAGTAGATCTATCAGAGGGCGTTGAAGATACTAGATCACAACTGGACGAACAGTCTCAGTGTGACGCACTCCGCCATTCAATAATTTTCTTGAGATTTCCTTATAGCTGTTGTATATCCATAAATTCGGCTTTCTGCCCCGTGACTAGAAACCGCTACTCGGAGGGTTTCAACTCGAGTACTATTCTCAGGGCTATTCGAAATCCCTTATTCCGTGCATCACAACAACAGTTGGCTACCCATTCACCTCGGTTTTAATATTTTGAAATTGTCTATAGAGAGCTTCGGCAGGTTGGAAAGATGCCTCATTCCTCAGTGACAACTTTTGCTGAAGAACAGAAGCACTTATGCTGTAATCATTCAATCTGTTAGCTGAATATGTAGTCGGTCACCGAAATTACATATTGCTGCTTGGGATTGAAGCTAGGGGATAAACGCACGGATTTTTTGATTTCCTTTTCTTTTTAAAGTATGAAACTTTGCTTTTTCCGCAGCTTCAACATTGGTAGACTGACCATGCTTAAGTAGCAGATGCTTCAAAAAAACGTACGAAAGTAAAGGGCGAATGCGGAAACGCCGTTTTTATCAAAACATACGCATTCCCGTCAAGGTCCGTGAGGAAATGCGGCGTATTCTTCCTCTCATATTTTTACGGGTAATATACCGTTTCAGGCAATTTTTGGTTTCCCCTGAACTTGAGTGAATGTTCAGATTTTCCGAAAAACAAAAACCTACCGTAAGAAATATACTGACCGTGACGTCAGTTGTGGTAGTTAGGAACACGCAATAGTAGTCTGAAAAGTCCTTAGCTCAAACCCGGATCTAGTTTCCACGCAGTAGTAATAACGTAGCGCGTTGGTCAGCGTTGTGTAACCAGTATTATGTACGCGATTATTCATGCAACAACACAATGTTCGGTTACGAATTGCAATCACTGTACACTCCATGAATTTAGTAAAACAGCTAGGTGTGTCGGATGACTTAAGTAGGAGCAGGAACAACCCACTACGATTGAAGTTTCCCGTACCGTTTGTTTATTGTTGAAGTTGGCTATAGTAAACGGTACGTTTCTTTCGGTGGTAACTCTTCGCTCGTCTTCTTCATTTCTGTTAGCAGTGAGGTGATATCCATTGCCATACAGACTCCTAAAAGTTTAGAACCACTGACAATCTAGTGATTTCAATTACCCGCTTGAAACGAGGGAAAGCCCGTTATCTGTGCTAACCACTTGACATGTGCACCTATGAATGATTAATGGAACAGTTATCCGTTCAGCATGTGGCAGTTATGGATGCGCGTCACTGATCTTGGATCACCATACATGTCTCATATGATGAATTGTCCATGAACTTCATTAAAGCCGTAATACTGGGAACAAAAATACATAACCCAAAAGAACTATGAATGTGGAAAACACGCACTTCCAGACAAACGAAATGAGAGCAAATCGGCCGCTTGCAAGAGAAACTCATAGGCAGCGCCAGAAGTCGTCGAGTTGTGCTGCAGCAAGAGGGCATTTTCGGTAGCCAGTATATGCCTCGTCACAATTACAAAGTGAGTACACAACACCCTTTCTAAATGATCTAACGTAGAAAAAACAGCCGGTGAGTTTTGAAATGTTGTTTTGTGACAAATCTGACCCAGAAATGCAAAAGTTTGAAAACCAGCACACATACAACCGTTCGTATAGTAAATGCACAAGTCAAACAACCTGGAAAATTAGACAGCTGAAAGGCAACAGTCCAAATGCTCATTGATGGAAGCATCAGGGACGAATAGTGTGCACACAGGGCAGCGCACAGTAGACGGATAGACGGGAGATCCTTCAAAACAGGGTGAAACAGAGCAAGGTGGAGTTGTATCTTCTGATGAAACTTCGACCGGTCGCAATTCGGAGGTAGGGGGAAACAACAGCAAGTTTTTCTGGCGAGAATGTCCACCACCAAGAACATGTCCGGAATCATCAGCAGGCCAGGAGTAATCAGTTGGTCTGTTGCTGGTGGAATGTAAACCGACTTGCTTCAACGTTGTATCATGCATATCGTGTGTTGCGTGACTCGGACGTTGCATAAATCTTCGTATATCGGGACACTTTTTGTCGTCTGTAAGGAAATGAAACAAAACAAAAAACACTTGGTTAATATCACAGAGGAAGCAGTAAAACTGAAACAAACAGGGTATGGAACACGTGATATTTTGAGGAAAAACCCAAAAGTAATTCACATGGGCGGGGTAATTAATAATTTTGAACAATTAAGTGACAATCGTTCTAGCGAGCCATTTGAACAAAATTTAGAAAAAATACCCTTTACAATCTACATTTTGATCGAACTTAAAACACACGAACATCTCTGCACACTACTACATCAGTTAACAAGGTGATCTGGTCTAACATGTTCTGTCAGCACGTAAAGAAGTGGTTTCTACCTATTACTGATCAATGACTCAGTGAACCAAAGAGATTTCTGTTTTTGACTGCCTAACCAACTGTCGATGACGGTGCTCCTATGTGACCTGTCACAACATTTCGACTGCGTTCACGAGCTCTTCAACATAAACAATACGTCGAACCAACACGAAAGTTACTACTATCGAATGTCCATCACGTTGACACGACGATACCGATTAAGTGGGGGTACATCTTCGGCAATAGGGTGCACACAGTCTCATACGGATACATTTACTGTCTCTTATACACACAAAGTTAACGGAGTGTGAGGGTGCTTACATCTTTCGCTGGCAGAGCAGAAGTATGCCGAAGTCACATTATGAACACATAGAACACGGACAGTAAAGTTAAAGTGGGCCAGCCGTTTCGTATTTTAAAATATGATAATGTACCGTACACAATTCGTGAACACTCCAGCCTAGCTTTAACCAGACTATCATCATTCTGAGGCGTCGATTAAAAATAAACGTAGCTCGACGTATGAACACGAATTAATTAATCGACGAATTCAAGTTAAGCTTACTTAGCAACCATTAGAAAGCAGACATAGCAAAGTAAATGGACTGTCCGTTTTTCGCCAAAAGTCAATATAACAAGAAAAAGGGTTTCGAGTCAATACGAAACCAGATCCTGAACAACATATTCACTTACCATCACTAATGGGAGTGGATGGATCCATCAAGGAGATTGTCAAATTCTTTCCGACTCTGACAACAGGCAGTGTACATCACTTAACCAGGCTGAAACCCACTAGCTGATTTTTTTTACGCAGTTGAAAGCAGCAACGTTCAAACAGGCCTAATATAGTGACTAAAACCAACATACACCATCATGGGTAGTTAGTGTTGCACCGGCTATGAGTCCAAACATAGATCGCATATATAGCGTAAGCCTCAAGGGTAAGCAGACGTGGCAACTTCACATGAGATAATGGAGACTAACAGCACCAGCTTACTATTTAGTTTTATATTTGACTGCCATGATAACAGTTGCTTTTCAGAACTCTGGGGAGGATGGCGTTGAGGTAGAGTACCGGACGGATGGGCGCCTGCTGAATATCCGACGATTCGGCGCCCCAACCCGGTTACATACCTCAACGATGCGCATGCTTCTATTCCGCAGATGACAGCGCACTATTCGCACACAATAAGGACGAACTACAGCGACTGACCACGGCTTTCGCGACCGCGGCATCCAAGTTTGGATTGGATATCAACACAGGTAAGACATTTTCTTTCTTTCAGCCTTCTCCGGGCGAAGGTGCTGTCTGTTCACCTTCACCCCAAATTCGCATCAATGGAGCCGTTGTCGACAGCTGCGCTGATTTTTGCTACTTGGGTAGCAATTTGTCCACCGATCTGTCCGTGGACCGCGAGTTGAGAGCTCGTGTGGCAAAGGCTAGTGCTGCGTTCGGACGTCTTGAAAGACGTGTTTGGAAAAACCACAGCCTGAAGCCGAGCACTAAGCTCTTTGTCTACCGCTCAATGGTGCTGTCTATACTGCTGTACGGCAGTGAAACATGGACGTTGTATCAGCGGAACGTGCGCTATCTTAGCCGCTTTCATTTGCAATGTCTAAGACGCATCTTGGGTATTCGGTGGTCGGACATGATTCCGAACACTGAGGTATTGCGGCGAGCGGACATGAACGGGATGGAAGCCATGTTGATGCTAAATCAGCTTCGTTGGCTGGGTCACGTCCGTCGGATGGGCGATGACCGTATTCCGAAGCAGCTTCTGTATGGACAACTGAGATCAGGTAAGCGAAATCCTGGTGGTCAAAAGCGGAGATACCAGGATGCTGTGCAGGTGAGTCTTTCACGTTGTAAAATTGATTTCAGATGTTGGGAAGACTTAGCGTTGAACCGGACGGTCTGGAGGAATACGATTCGGACGAACGTCCGCGAGTTCAACGAGGAGTTATTACGCGGCCGAGAACGGAAGCGCGCGGTACGCAAAGGAACCATCGGTGCCATAGGTCGTGGTGACATGACTATATGGCGTTGCGATGTGTGCGGCCGTGAATGCGCTGGCCGCCTCGGATTAGTAGGTCACCAGCGTACTCATAGTGCACCGTCGGCGAAGAGACGACGAGTACGATAGGCTGAGGTAGGTCATGACAGTATATCTGTCAGCATCTCTGTTACTGATTGCATCGACCAAGAATATGGTCGTTTGGCTACTAATCCGCTTCTCCTTTCAGAAACCTGGGTGTCTGCGGTCTTCTACCCATTGTTATCTTCAGCTTTGTTGGTGTATTGTATGATGAATGGTTTGCCTGTTCTTTTCGTAGTCCAATCTGAATTTGTTTCTTATTCATCCTCTCTAGAATGCACTAACATTCACTCGTATACTGAAATGCTTCTTGTATTACATTTTACATATCTTTCTTCTCAGTTTAGATCTTGTCATTGTAGTCTCTCTGTTTATTTTCCGAGAGATAAGGGTTTCCTTTTCCTGCTAGCCATTCAATTGGCTAACCAGCATTGGCCGGCTGGACACAAAGGCCTCACTCACACACCTACTGGTCTTATTCCTTCGGGTTTACACCGGATACGTGGTGTGTGAGTGGAACCACAAGTGGTGCAGCGCAAGCCACTTGGGGGTATTGTTTGAAGCGCTGGCGTCCTTTAGCTTCGGTCACTGCAACAGGCTAATCCGTTTCGGATGCCGCTAACCAACCATTCAGGGGAAAAGTACGAGAAGAAACATTGGAGTGCAGTTTGGCATGGGATGATTTTCT
>LOND01002647.1:20181-38469 GCA_014220965.1 Paragonimus kellicotti | reverse complement strand
GACGCTGTCTTATCTGTTTGCCAAGCTATTTCATCGTGTTCACTGTGCAGCAGCAAGGGAAAGAATAACCAACCACAGTTTTCAACGTAGGCAGGCACCGTGGCTTTTACGCTAGAAGACAGATCACTCGTGGGTCACGATCGCGGTGTAGAGACCGAGAAGTTTCTCTACTGTGCACTGTTAAAGTCTGCGTTTGAGAACGTCCGTTGATACACTGCTTATGAAGGACAGAGTGATAAATACTGATTTCTTGTCCACTCAGGCAACTAGAGGGCGTGGTTCTCGTCTCACCATGATCTTAGCAACAAACCTTTCTGGGCAGCCATTTTGCCTCATGACTTTAGCAACACTACCTAAGTTTTGTCCAGTACCGTCTTACGAGTGCATTCCTTGCACTCTATTCGTAAGGCATTAGGAGCACCAAGAATAGGTATTTTGCGACTGAGGTCTGTTACTCACGCCCTTCTGTTACGGACACGGCAGGGCTCATCGAGATTAGCCCATCAAAGATCCCCGAATATTCTAAAGGATGAATCCAAACTAATTCTTGAATCTACCAAGTTATCAACTGGCTGATGGTCCTTCATAGATGAATTAACATAAATAAAGAGTGCTTGAAGACGAGGGAATATTTTCTGTAATTACGTAGGGAGATTATAGAGTCGAATCGAGAATGCACGTCAAATGGTACTTATCACTGACAAGAGTGGTAGGAATGCTCAGCCAATAGGTGGACGGACTGACTAGTCTACAGCTAACTTTCCCCGTACAATCGTTTTAACTACTTAGTGCGCGAACCTGGAAAAATCGGAAAAGCAGTTATTATCGTTAGCAACATGCTTTCGGAACGCTGGAACCCGCCTTTAAAACATTTCGATTGCTTGCTTATCATCAAAGCAGTGAACGTGGCGGCCCAGCTAACCCTTCCCTCCTCTGTGTAAGCCGCCGGACACATTCAAATGTATTCAAACAATGCAACCAACGATAACCTGGTCGCGCTGTAGTATGTTCTGGATACTAGAAAATAGGACTCATGTGCTAGCGCGATAGTAGTAGACCGGTTGCTTCCTTCGTAATGGATATTAGGCGAACTACACAGGGTTTTTTGACCTTGATGTATGCTACCGCTGGGTATTGACTTCTCAATTAGTAACAGTCACTTCGCATTTTCTATTCTGAGAGCAAAAAATCTAGCCGTGGGAAGCAAAGGATTGTGAGCAAAATGGTTGTCGCCATCCGTAACCGTTTGTCAATGGTTGATGTTAATGTTTGACTACCGTACGACCATCAAAAAATGCCAGCCCTAGTTTAGAGATAAAAAACGGAGGTCCTGGGCACATGAGCTCCTTCTCTAAGACTCGAACAATTCACATCAGAATGCATTACAACCAAGGAACTGAGTTAAAAATGAGGGCACCATATGCTCATCGTTCCTTCTTTGTGACTTTCATTGCCCGTTTCATTGCCTGTTCTCATTTCACAGGTAGCGTAGCTAGACGACAGCAACGGTGACGCCACTGAATCTAATTAGTCGTCCGTCTGCCCAACAGTTACGGCCACGCAACGTGTCATGGGTTCCCCAATACTAGAGACTCCTGAGATGCTGTTAACATTCTTCGTTGCGATACCTAATTATCGTTTCTTACTAAAGTATACATGGGTATCATGATGACATGTTATCTTTGCAGTGAAACTGTTTCGACGGCAGCACATGAGCTCTCAATTGGTTTGTACGAATCTTGTTCAATAACTGATAACTATGGACAACTCTAGTGGCTTCTTGGTCCCTAAAATTCCCCACAATGGCGTGTGAAACGTACGCAGCCACCGCAAGACCGTATATGGTGCAGCGCTGCTCCCCTACAGCGGACACTCTTAGGGCACCAACAAATTGTCGTTGCATGTTAGGGGACTATTACCTTTGTCAAACTCCATTTGCTTGTGATCATTTCCTAACATAATGTACCGTAAAAAGAGCTGGTGTGCTGTAAAATGTTTCATCATCACGTCAATTATTTTTATATGTTCAACCTTTGATTTCCCCTTTAACCATTTCATCAAAGTAAAAAGAAGAAGGTACATTTACGATATGTTAATTTGTTTACCCTCCTCAAGCGCAAACTTAAAACATGCAAGGTTATATACATCATGCAAATGAGGACGAACATTGACTGTAAACACAAGTATTATGTCATCAGGACCGGGGACAACCCGATAGGTTGTGTCAGCCACTTCTGTACCCACAAAGTCGGCTTCTCAAAAAATCAGTACCTTCAGGTTTCGGTTGTTCAACGGTATCTGGAACAGGTTTAATGGGTCAACTTGGTGACCTGTTGTCATGATGTGTTTAGCAATCGATGACGTTGGATTTCGAGCCGTCAGTGCACCAAGTTGAGGCTGGTGCATCATCTGTTGTTTCAACCACTTCGGGATGTGTTCGGCGACTCGCTGTGATAGTTGTCGATCTGTTCTGCCTATGTAAACGTCACTGCAAGTTGCAAGTGAACCGGTGCGCAACATGGGAGACAAGAGTTTGATTAACTGCGTTCGTGACTGTGGACCTGTCATGAGACATGCGTTCGTCAGTGTCAAGTGATTCACGCCTGCTCGGGTTTCAATTGGATGTTCTGTCTGTAGCTTAGAGGATGGTCAACACCTGTCTTCTTGTCTTGCTCCTACTGCATGCAAACGCGGTTTGGTCAAAGTTCTGTTTCATAGAACCAGGCGTATTTTTGCCCCTGGTAGAATGTTGCCCGCACACCCCATGTCCGTCAGTCTACTTCTGGGAAGACACTCAGCACCAAGGTCACCGGATTTCTTAACAACACATCTTAGAAATTTCAAGTTGAACATCACCCACAATTGATCGCAGCTGTCGCATTCCCATAGACTTTCCAGTCGGCCCCTTTCGAAAAGAAGCACTAGACTCGAGTTTCGCTCTCATTTGAGCTCGTCAGTAGTGCATATCCTTGCCACTGCCCGGGACTAGAACTCCGGCCATGCTTTCATGAGGCAACCGTGTTTACCACTGCGCCATTGACCTCACATTAGGCACGACCGAATTATCATATGTGAACGCTCAACCACTTTCGCTTGTGAGTAATGATCAGGTTGCCCGATCGCCTCGAGAGGAGACACAGTTACTGTCTGTTAACTCCAATCGATAACCCCGCGATTAGAACTTCCTAGACAAACCGAAATCTCCGATCTCATCAAACCTGATAGTCATCATCATCACCATCATAAACGGCAATACATCAGTGGTTCACACTGATGCTTAACTGCCACACAACCACGAGGAAGAAAAGCAAACTCTGTATAGGAAAAGAAAGGAAAAAAGAAGGGAAGAGGGACGTAACTACTAAAAATAGCTACGTCTATATTCAAACATACAACATCAAGGCGCCTACACCTTGCAAACAAACAACCGAGCTGTGAGTGAAAGTAAGGCGTCATCAGCAAGACAGCTTCCTTACGGCTTTCACTGCCCCGCATCATTAAGTGCACTCACTTCACAGACAACTCGGCCAAACAACGACAACATTCACGCCACTGAGCTCGATTAGCCGCCATCTCACCTAACGTCTCAAGCCACCGACTCTGAGTCGCGAGGGCCCAGCCCGGGAGACGAACCCGACCTACAGTGACCAACCCTTCGTGAACGATTTCATTTGTCTACGCCAGGTCATCATCTGTCCACCTCGCACCTTGCGCCAGTCGGCCGCAGCGTCGGCAAAAGTGTTCGGTGTGGCAAACGACTAGCTGGCATCCTTAGTACATGACCTAACCATCTAAGTCTGTGCAAATGTAGCGACTGAACAAAAGAACTCGTTTGACAATCAGTGCCAAACACCCGCTTCCTAACCTCCTCGTTGCTTACTCGCTGGTGCCACCCGATACGAGCGATTGAACGCAGACATCGGTGGTCAAATACCTGGAGACGGTTCACGTCTTCTACCCTTATAAGCGATATTTCGGATTACTGATGAATAATCGGTGAACGGCACTCTGCTGTTGCTAGAAAAGCGAGTTGGTCAGTTTCTTTCGGCCGTCCGATCAAATGTTGTTCACGTTTTTTGCGTACCCTTTCAGTCAGCCTACGACTGTTTTTTTGCTTATCACTGTTGCATGCAGAGGGCTCGGCGAGGATCGGGCGGCGCCTGTGTAATATCTATTACGCCTCCAACTGCCTAGATCGTTCGGAGCTTACATTTCTGTCTAGTGCTCGCCAGTTCTGTCACCTGACTGAACAAGGGCAACTTGTTCGTCAGTACCATCTGATCATCGCCTAATGTGGTCTAATCACTCGAATAATGGTTAGCCTTAAGCAACATAAGGAAGTAATCGCGTAAAATGGCATGATCTGAGTCCAACTGGTTACTCAACCAAGCCCATTCGGGTGTAAGTTACATTTTATCGAAATCCATCGATCGTGCTGACCGGGAAATGGATCCCGGAGCTCCTGCCTTGCCTGATGAGTCGACTCTGAATTTTTGCATGGTTCGAGTAGCCGTGTGGGGAGTACTCAACAAGACTGGATAAATGGCAGTTACCATGTTGCCTACTCGGTTGACTGTCATATCGTTTGTTCCTCTTCATTCAAATTCTTGCCCCAACGCGCAGTTAATCCCAATTTCTTTAAACTTCCCCAACTATCAATGTGGACTTCTGTGCCGGGGTGACTAATAACCCGTGAGGTAACCGCCCAACGATGTTGAACATCACTGCTTCTGTTCTAACACCGAAAATTAAGTAATCAGTGGGTTGTCTCCTTCTTCAATCTACACACGGAAAATCATTTTCTAATACTACTCTTAAACACTTGTCACACGTATCTGTCAAGGTACGAATCGATTTATTTGCCCGCCCCTAGTAAGGATGAGATTAGCATGACAACAAAAACAGCGGTTCCTAAATTAATCCGTAAACACAACAGGCCGATCTCATTCGTACTGGTGTCAACAGCGAACCCAGAACATGTAAATATTTACATTCGCTGTTTTTGTGGAAGCTCTCTAGCATACAGCCTTACCATTGTTATCTATGAGATACTGTTGAGTGCACTGTTTATAATAGATAGAATTGTCAATGTCTACTCATCATAACATTTAATTTATTGTACATTATGATGTTCTGTCCCGTCAGTCTATCTTATGATTATATTCATTTGATATGAGCGTCGGGAGGTTGTATTTGCATAGCTATGTGGTTGAGTTTTTCATCCATCAGTGTTTCTCTAAGCTTTTATTCGTCCTTCTCATTCTTCTTTTTTTTCTTTTCCTTGTACCTCCTGTGTTTCATTCTTGTTCTCCATTTGGTCGCACCTTTCAACTAGAGTGCGCGGTGAGCTCTGAAATGTGAAGCTGTGTTGGAGGATATTTGCGAGATTGAGGCAGGTTTAATTTAAGGCGGAAGTGTCGGTTGCGGTGGTGGGTGGTTCGTGGTGAGTGTGCAAAATCAAACTGATATAGGTCGTGTTTCGTGATGTGAGGGTGTGAGGCTGTGTGGTTTGTGTGTGGTGTTGGCGTGCGAGAGGTGGTGGCGTGATCATTTTAAGGCTCGGGCGCCTCATTTGAGGTTGTGTGAGTAGCACGAGAACTTGAGTGTTTCGCTGTAGCACTGCTGGGTAGTTGTGAGGTGTGTGTGTGTGCGAGAATTATCATACATTATCCATTGCAAATTAAAGCGCCGATGTGCGTGAGTGTATGTGAGTGGATGATGATTGTGCGTTGCGTTGTTCGTCTCTCGTTATTAAGCGATTATTGAAGCATATCATCGAGACGTGTGAAAGTGACCGAGAGCACTCCACATGTGCCGGTACATTGTTTACGATCTTCGATTGCGACAAGATGCGCGTCATATGGTTGGGCTTAGTAACCTGGGTGAGTGTCTGATGGCGGGCGATAAGACTTGAGCTCTGCCGCGTTGATTGACTTACATGCGTATGTTGTGCTTGAACACTCAAAACATTTTTGTGCCAGTGATGGTTAAACCGTGCTTGCTTGGGGAGGCTGGGTGTTGTGATTAGAGAGTACGTGTTAGTCTTAAGATGTGTGAGTGGTTGACATGTGTCTAGAGGTTAGTATCGAGGAGAGCACCTGAGTGGTTTGACCAGGTTGTTGATTGAGAGCTCGTGGCTCATGGAAGATTTCTGCTTTTCAAGAGGAGGATTTTTTGTCGAGGTTTGGCAGCGTGTTACTTATTCCACACGTCGTTCTCCATTTCCCGCATTCCACTATAGTTTACAATTTTTCTTTTTTTCTGATGCAGAGATGTTTTTGGATCTTAAGTTACTGTAAACTTTCGAATCTTAAGGATTGTTGTTTACTTCATTAGATGTGTTGTATGCCACGTGTGTATAGCTAGAGAGTAGATTTTAGAGGGATGATGTGACTTTCGTTGTTAGTGGAAAGTCGTAAGTCGCTGTGAGCTGAAATTGGTTTGTTGCAAGCGTGTTGATGCGTTAGAGGGACTTGGTACAAGACTTGTTTTAGGGCAGAGACTTCAGGGGACGTTGAATTGTCCTGATGTTGTGCAACACTTACCCGTCGTCCTGTTACTGATGTGTGATAATTGAGTTTTTGTCAGTTGCTAATGGCGGAATGAGTCTTATTCGAAAACGGTGGTTGATGGGGTTCAGAGACTTGAGTTAGTCTAATATTTGCATGTTTGTGACGGTTGTCAAGTGCGAGTCATTCATATGATAGGAGCTATCGTTATGACTTTACTAGATTTCTTGTTTCCTCAATCTTAATGCTATTTTAGCACCGAAATATAGAGTCTCGCTATGTAGCCACTGTGTTGTTCTATCAGAGTGATTTGCCAAGACTAGAATGCGTGGCCTGATGAGGTTGACAATTGTGTTCGTCTCTGGCGTTTTCATCGATTAGAGAGTGGTAGTAGTTAAGGTGTCAGACGTTGCTTGCGGTGTAATGAAAGAGTAGCCGCGTGTGTCTGAGATTGTGGTGCCGAGTGTGTAGTGAAGACATGGTCGATGGAGGAGCTGAGCGGTCCGTCAGGAAAGCAAGTCAGTCGGGAGATTTGAGAGCTGCGTTGTGGTGGGCGATCAGTGAGGTAAGTGTCAGATAACATCGGAGAACGGGTTTTAAGCTAGTGGGTCAAGTTGCGAGGTAGAGAGATTTAGTGCGTGCACGGTGCTCAGGAGAGGTGCTGCTCGTTCGTTGTGAGTGTGTGGTGCGTGGCGCCATAGCGAAGGAAATGGAGCTGTGACGGTTGGCGCGTGTGTCCGCGGAGTTGAGCGGTGGTGTGCATTTGCGATGAGGCGAGTTGTGCGAGGTGTGAGGTGGCTGTCGTAATGTGCGTAGTTGAAAAGATAAGAGTTAGATAAGTGTGAGGAAAACGAGGGATGTAAGACGAGATGAATGATGCAGAGGAACGCACACCAGAGAAGAACTGTGGAGAGGTAAGATGCGTCGATCATGTGCGAGACTAAGCGTTGAAGAGTGGAGGTAGGAGTGAGCGAGAGCGATACGAAGTAGAGTAGAAGAATACACAGGCCGTGCGGACGTGCGATTGACGTGATCGATGGTGCGATGTCCATGGGAGCGAAGAAGAGGCCTATACTGTACATCATTGCGAGCGATAGTGATGCGGGAAGGTGGAGAGTGCGTGCGGGACGAAGTTGAAGTGAGTGGTAATTTCTAACGTGCTACAAAGGATATTATCGATTCAATGCGTCGGTGGATCTTGCGGTGCGGAGCGCGTGAACTAAGAAGAAGCAGCGCAACTGTAAGATATTTTGGTGTGCCATGTTCTTGGGTTCGCTTGTCTATAGACAACACGAAGACTGGAGGGTACAGATGAGAGTTGGCGTGAGCGAGTGTTCGTGAGGTTTTAGCGTTGTGTGAGAGTATGAAATGTGAGATAGTGAGTGGAGAGAAGGGGCTCTCAGACGTCTTATGAGTAGAGTGTGAATATGTGAGATCTGTGCGTAGCGTACTGATTTGACGCGTAACCCGGCTGCGAAGCGTTTAGTTGTGTGAGTGATAGAGATAGAGAGTGGAGGATCGACAAAAAGACACGGAGGCAATAAAAATAATCCGGTTGAAAAGAGCGACGGAGCAGACGAGATGATGCAGTTGATAGAAAAGAGTGATGAGAAGAGTGAGGAGAGTGTTGGCTGTCAACAAGCGACACCAGAAACATGCAATATTGACAAGTTCGAGTGTGGATGGTGGTTGGGAGGAGTGCGGGTGGCGAGAAAGAGCGCGACGAGTGAGGCGGCAAGTTGAAGTGCGAGATGAAAACTTGATGTGTGAGCCAACTTAGAGATATATAAAATTGACGATCACAGCAGATACGAGAAGCGAAATGAAGATAGATGTGTAACAGGAGTAGTTGAGGATGGATAAGACCGATAGGAATGCCGGGAGGTTGAAAATAAATATAGGATGTAGGGTCGAGTTGAAGAGTAGAGGACGCGGTATTTCATACGTAGTTGAGTGTCATCCATCAGCTGTACGTTACTGATGCGTCTGCAAGAGTCGAGTTCTTCATGCGTAGTTGCTTCTTCGGAGAGAGAGGAGAAGGAAAAGAAAAGAAAAGAAAAGAAGATGAAGCAAAAAAAGGAGTAGAAAAAAGAAAGAAAGAAAAATAAAAGAAGCTTGAACATTACAACTGTGTGTCAGAGTATACGATCTGGTGCCAGTTTCTCCCCACACGTCAACGAATCCGACCGCTGATGGAACTTGGTAAAATGCTAATGAGGTTAACTGGAAACGGAATCGTTCTATTTGTCTGGGAGCAAAATCAGCGAGATTTAGGTAGGTGCGAGTGCAGCTATTAGCGCACTTGAAAACTATTCCAGTTGAGAGATATTCTTCTTCTGACTGAATAGCAGTTTCCTTCGATGATTGTTTCTGAGGAGTAGTTTGACTGTTTCCCTGGCCACTTCGACAAGGGCTATTTTCTTACGAGCGTTGACTTCATCATCTTTCTGATGCAAAGCGCCGAAAAATTGTCAATCTGGAGGGATTTCGTTTGGCCACCTCTTGCTAGAACAATAGTCTGTAATCGGAGCTTATTCTTTACGGTGTACAAAATAGCATTAACTGAGGAAACGAAACTCGTAAAGTCAACGTAGCGTTTTATCTGTGCTGCCTTGCAGTACACTGAATATTAAGCTAATCCGTTGAAATACCGTTTGCATAAGATATTCGAGAATGACCAACACTACACTTATCCATAGTCAAAGGCAGCGAGTAGTGTTGAACACCTAGGCCATCCGTTGAGTTTGCTCCACGTTTCGTCCGTTTAAGATCACGTTGACAACCTTTGTACGGCTTCAGATTACTAACACCACACAGACTATTCATCTCATCTTAGCTATAAGCATGTGGATCAAAACATTACTGAAAGTACCCCCATTTAACGATTGAAAGTCTACAGGTACGAAATAAAACTTTGCTCGAAAAAAAGAACACTTGTCATATAGTGGACGGGGACTGGAGAACGTGTGGACTAAGGTAAAGTGAAATGACACCAAATGTTTGAAACAGAACTTTATGAGCAGAGTTCATACCAATGGTACACTAGGTGTGTTGCTATCTTAGAACTGTCAATACATGTTACCAGTACAAGTATTTCTAAAAGTAAGAAGCGTTTCTCTATGAACAACTGTTAGAGTGTTAAGCCACTCAGCTAGTCCATAACAGGGAGAGTCGTGTTATGCTAGAATAAGGTTCATAAGAATATAGGATTTGTGACTGCGCTGTAAACTGTCGGACTGTGGAGTGTTGGTTTCCGTTGATGCTATGTTCAATACTGCTTATCAGCGCGACACACGATAGAACTTCTCCCATCCTAAATACGCCATCGGGTTTAAATTTGCATGGATCTGTATGATCTTTGCCCACCCTTCACCTAAGAAAGTAAGCACCCTCAAGTTGTTATCCCAATCAAATGAGGGGCGCTTTCAACATGATCAGCCTTGAGCACACCAACAGTACAGTACTCGCAGATCTCTCGCTTGATTTTGCTCCCAGACAAAAGACGACTTCCGTTTCCATTACCTGTCATTGCATTTACCAGTTCCATTCAGCGTCGGATTCGTTGACGGTGGGAGAACTGGAAGAACGAATGAACACAGGAGGTCAAGGAACGCACACCAGAAGAACTGAGAGACGCATCAGTACGACAACTGATGGATGACACTCAACTAGTATGAAATACCGCGTCCTCTACTGCAATATACTCATCGATCGCATGCGGCAAAACCTATACTGTAACATCATTCACTGTTCTGATGAGTGCTCGCAATTTATAATTTCTAACGTGCTACAAAGTATTATCGATCAATGGTCGGTGGTCTGCTCGGAGCGCTCAAAACAGCGAACTGTAAATATTTACAGTTTGGGTTCGTTGTTGACACCACGTACGAATGAGATCGGCCTGTGTATTTACGGCTTAATTTAGGAACCGCTGTTTTTGTTGTCATGCTAATCTCATCCTTACTAGGGGCGGGCAAATAAATCGATTCGTACCTTGACAGATACGTGTGACAAGTGTTTAAGAGTAGTATTAGAAAATGATTTTCCGTGTGTAGATTGAAGAAGGAGACACCCACTGATTACTTAATTTTCGGTGTTAGAACAGAAGCAGTGATGTTCAACATCGTTGGGCGGTTACCTCACGGGTTATTAGTCACCCCGGCACAGAAGTCCACATTGATAGTTGGGGAAGTTTAAAGAAATTGGGATTAACTGCGCGTTGGGGCAAGAATTTGAATGAAGAGGAACAAACGATATGACAGTCAACCGAGTAGGCAACATGGTAACTGCCATTTATCCAGTCTTGTTGAGTACTCCCCACACGGCTACTCGAACCATGCAAAAATTCAGAGTCGACTCATCAGGCAAGGCAGGAGCTCCGGGATCCATTTCCCGGTCAGCACGATCGATGGATTTCGATAAAATGTAACTTACACCCGAATGGGCTTGGTTGAGTAACCAGTTGGACTCAGATCATGCCATTTTACGCGATTACTTCCTTATGTTGCTTAAGGCTAACCATTATTCGAGTGATTAGACCACATTAGGCGATGATCAGATGGTACTGACGAACAAGTTGCCCTTGTTCAGTCAGGTGACAGAACTGGCGAGCACTAGACAGAAATGTAAGCTCCGAACGATCTAGGCAGTTGGAGGCGTAATAGATATTACACAGGCGCCGCCCGATCCTCGCCGAGCCCTCTGCATGCAACAGTGATAAGCAAAAAAACAGTCGTAGGCTGACTGAAAGGGTACGCAAAAAACGTGAACAACATTTGATCGGACGGCCGAAAGAAACTGACCAACTCGCTTTTCTAGCAACAGCAGAGTGCCGTTCACCGATTATTCATCAGTAATCCGAAATATCGCTTATAAGGGTAGAAGACGTGAACCGTCTCCAGGTATTTGACCACCGATGTCTGCGTTCAATCGCTCGTATCGGGTGGCACCAGCGAGTAAGCAACGAGGAGGTTAGGAAGCGGGTGTTTGGCACTGATTGTCAAACGAGTTCTTTTGTTCAGTCGCTACATTTGCACAGACTTAGATGGTTAGGTCATGTACTAAGGATGCCAGCTAGTCGTTTGCCACACCGAACACTTTGCCGACGCTGCGGCCGACTGGCGCAAGGTGCGAGGTGGACAGATGATGACCTGGCGTAGACAAATGAAATCGTTCACGAAAGGGTTGGTCACTGTAGGTCGGGTTCGTCTCCCGGGCTGGGGCCCTCGCGACTCAGAGTCGGTGGCTTGAGACGTTAGGTGAGATGGCGGCTAATCGAGCTCAGTGGCGTGAATGTTGTCGTTGTTTGGCCGAGTTGTCTGTGAAGTGAGTGCACTTAATGACGCGGGGCAGTGAAAGCCGTAAGGAAGCTGTCTTGCTGATGACGCCTTACTTTCACTTACAGCTCGGTTGTTTGTTTGCAAGGTGTAGGCGCCTTGATGTTGTATGTTTGAATATAGACGTAGCTATTTTTAGTAGTTAGGTCCCTCTTCCCTTCTTTTTTTCTTTCTTTTCCTATACAGAGTTTGCTTTTCTTCCTCGTGGTTGTGTGGCAGTTAAGCATCAGTGTGAACCACTGATGTATTGCCGTTTATGATGGTGATGATGATGACTATCAGGTTTGATGAGATCGGAGATTTCGGTTTGTCTAGGAAGTTCTAATCGCGGGGTTATCGATTGGAGTTAACAGGACAGTAACTGTCTCCTCTCGAGACGATCGGGCAACCTGATCATTACTCACAAGCGAAAGTGGTTGAGCGTTCACATATGATAATTCGGTCGTGCCTAATGTGAGGTCAATGGCGCAGTGGTAAACACGGTTGCCTCATGAAAAGCGTGGCCGGAGTTCTAGTCCCGGCAGTGGCAAGGATATGCACTACTGACGAGCTCAAATGAGAGCGAAACTCGAGTCTAGTGCTTCTTTTCGAAAGGGGCCGACTGGAAAGTCTATGGGAATGCGACAGCTGCGATCAATTGTGGGTGATGTTCAACTTGAAATTTCTAAGATGTGTTGTTAAGAAATCCGGTGACCTTGGTGCTGAGTGTCTTCCCAGAAGTAGACTGACGGACATGGGGTGTGCGGGCAACATTCTACCAGGGGCAAAAATACGCCTGGTTCTATGAAACAGAACTTTGACCAAACCGCGTTTGCATGCAGTAGGAGCAAGACAAGAAGACAGGTGTTGACCATCCTCTAAGCTACAGACAGAACATCCAATTGAAACCCGAGCAGGCGTGAATCACTTGACACTGACGAACGCATGTCTCATGACAGGTCCACAGTCACGAACGCAGTTAATCAAACTCTTGTCTCCCATGTTGTGTACCAGTTCACTTGCAGTTGCAGTGACGTTTACATAGGCAGAACAGATCGACAACTATCACAGCGAGTCGCCGAACACATCCCGAAGTGGTTGAAACAACAGATGATGCACCAGCCTCAACTTGGTGCACTGACGGCTCGAAATCCAACGTCATCGATTGCTAAACACATCATGACAACAGGTCACCAAGTTGACCCATTAAACCATTCAAGATACCGTTGAACAACCGAAACCTGAAGGTACTGATTTTTTGAGAAGCCGACTTTGTGGGTACAGAAGTGGCTGACACAACCTATCGGGTTGTCCCCGGTCCTGATGACATAATACTTGTGTTTACAGTCAATGTTCGTCCTCATTTGCATGATGTATATAACCTTGCATGTTTTAAGTTTGCGCTTGAGGAGAGTAAACAAATTAACATATCGTAAATGTACCTTCTTCTTTTTACTTTGATGAAATGGTTAAAGGGGAAATCAAAGGTTGAACATATAAAAATAATTGACGTGATGATGAAACATTTTACAGCACACCAGCTCTTTTTACGGTACATTATGTTAGGAAATGATCACAAGCAAATGGAGTTTGACAAAGGTAATAGTCCCCTAACATGCAACGACAATTTGTTGGTGCCCTAAGAGTGTCCGCTGTAGGGGAGCAGCGCTGCACCATATACGGTCTTGCGGTGGCTGCGTACGTTTCACACGCCATTGTGGGGAATTTTAGGGACCAAGAAGCCACTAGAGTTGTCCATAGTTATCAGTTATTGAACAAGATTCGTACAAACCAATTGAGAGCTCATGTGCTGCCGTCGAAACAGTTTCACTGCAAAGATAACATGTCATCATGATACCCATGTATACTTTAGTAAGAAACGATAATTAGGTATCGCAACGAAGAATGTTAACAGCATCTCAGGAGTCTCTAGTATTGGGGAACCCATGACACGTTGCGTGGCCGTAACTGTTGGGCAGACGGACGACTAATTAGATTCAGTGGCGTCACCGTTGCTGTCGTCTAGCTACGCTACCTGTGAAATGAGAACAGGCAATGAAACGGGCAATGAAAGTCACAAAGAAGGAACGATGAGCATATGGTGCCCTCATTTTTAACTCAGTTCCTTGGTTGTAATGCATTCTGATGTGAATTGTTCGAGTTTAGAGAAGGAGCTCATGTGCCCAGGACCTCCGTTTTTTATCTCTAAACTAGGGCTGGCATTTTTTGATGGTCGTACGGTAGTCAAACATTAACATCAACCATTGACAAACGGTTACGGATGGCGACAACCATTTTGCTCACAATCCTTTGCTTCCCACGGCTAGATTTTTTGCTCTCAGAATAGAAAATGCGAAGTGACTGTTACTAATTGAGAAGTCAATACCCAGCGGTAGCATACATCAAGGTCAAAAAACCCTGTGTAGTTCGCCTAATATCCATTACGAAGGAAGCAACCGGTCTACTACTATCGCGCTAGCACATGAGCCCTATTTTCTAGTATCCAGAACATACTACAGCGCGACCAGGTTATCGTTGGTTGCATTGTTTGAATACATTTGAATGTGTCCGGCGGCTTACACAGAGGAGGGAAGGGTTAGCTGGGCCGCCACGTTCACTGCTTTGATGATAAGCAAGCAATCGAAATGTTTTAAAGGCGGGTTCCAGCGTTCCGAAAGCATGTTGCTAACGATAATAACTGCTTTTCCGATTTTTCCAGGTTCGCGCACTAAGTAGTTAAAACGATTGTACGGGGAAAGTTAGCTGTAGACTAGTCAGTCCGTCCACCTATTGGCTGAGCATTCCTACCACTCTTGTCAGTGATAAGTACCATTTGACGTGCATTCTCGATTCGACTCTATAATCTCCCTACGTAATTACAGAAAATATTCCCTCGTCTTCAAGCACTCTTTATTTATGTTAATTCATCTATGAAGGACCATCAGCCAGTTGATAACTTGGTAGATTCAAGAATTAGTTTGGATTCATCCTTTAGAATATTCGGGGATCTTTGATGGGCTAATCTCGATGAGCCCTGCCGTGTCCGTAACAGAAGGGCGTGAGTAACAGACCTCAGTCGCAAAATACCTATTCTTGGTGCTCCTAATGCCTTACGAATAGAGTGCAAGGAATGCACTCGTAAGACGGTACTGGACAAAACTTAGGTAGTGTTGCTAAAGTCATGAGGCAAAATGGCTGCCCAGAAAGGTTTGTTGCTAAGATCATGGTGAGACGAGAACCACGCCCTCTAGTTGCCTGAGTGGACAAGAAATCAGTATTTATCACTCTGTCCTTCATAAGCAGTGTATCAACGGACGTTCTCAAACGCAGACTTTACAGTGCACAGTAGAGAAACTTCTCGGTCTCTACACCGCGATCGTGACCCACGAGTGATCTGTCTTCTAGCGTAAAAGCCACGGTGCCTGCCTACGTTGAAAACTGTGGTTGGTTATTCTTTCCCTTGCTGCTGCACAGTGAACACGATGAGATAGCTTGGCAAACAGATAAGACAGCGTCACTCAGCATGGCTTGGGGGCGAAGTCAGAAAATCAGCGACAAGCACCATTGCGGAACATTTGGCAGGCATGTGAACCCATCAGCCCTTTCGGGTCATCTACAACGGTGAAGGTCAGCACAACTCAGAAACATCGACAACTAAAACAATCGTCATTGACCAACGTCAGCTTGTGTTATATTGCAAGTTCAATCAGGCCCATGAACTCCTTTGAGCCCACTTACCTAGAACACACCATTCACGTTGTGTTAACATTAGCAGATTGTCCAAACCGCTTTAGTAGTGAAGAGGAGTGAGTTGGCTGTCTACTCCGATCGAACCAACTGCCTTAAGTAGTTTAAGTAACATGTATTAGTTTACCATTAGAAATGTAGACCCGATGATTTTCTCGAAAAAAACGTTTAACGACTCATTTTTGTCATGATTGACTGCAAAAGTAATTTGAAACTAAGGTCCATTCCTACTAAAATGGTCGTGTGGCAAGTAAGCGTCGTTGGGATCCACCGATGTGGTATTGAAGTGGATGATGACGATGGACACTGCTGACACTTGAAATAGCATCCGAAAATATGCCTAATCCTAGCAACAAAATGTGGAAACAGCATCTTTAAAAGTAATCATACATTTAAGTGGTAGCTATCTTATATGCAAACATCAAAGTTTATGATGGATGACATGAGAATGAAATGGCTTCCGATCATTGAATGGCACTTCACATGCACCAAGGTATGGGAGTTGTCAAAGTTGCGGGTAACCCGGCCTCTCGATCTCCAGGTTAGCGTACTTGAACAAACAACTGTTGATCGAACCACTTCAGTAGCCAGTATCAACTGTCAGTGTCGGAGTCTGTTTTTATCGACTCGCTGACCGATTACGCGCGATAGTTGGCGGTACCCCTTACTGACAACAGTCAATTCGGTCACCCTAACTACAACGGTCAAAAATGGCCGTAAAACTAAAAACAAGTAGTCTATCAGACCTAATAATTATGAGGATCATACACAATGCTGATTGTCACATCTACGATGACACACTCCAACGACTGAGGCGAATAGCATTGTCACATAAGAAGTGACTCCTCTGCAAATAACAGGAAACAAGATTCAAGAGATGAAAAATAATACAAAATAAAAGAATGTATGGCCGTCAAGGGTGAATTTTTATTACACAAAATGCTTATGTTTAATGGATAAAAGCACGCAGATAAGAAAAACAAAATGAGCCACATGAAGTCTCGTTATTGAGCACAAACAAGAAAGAACTCATCCTCAGGGAGAGTGTAAAACCATGAATTCTGGAAGTAAAAATCCTAAGCCGACGTGCGCACACATTGCGCAGACAACATCCTATACCTTCAACATAGTCTTGATCGTCTCGGACGAGTTCAAGGAAGTCCATTGATCTAACCGTTGCTTCCCAGATAGCAAAAACCTGCGAGTTGCGCCACAACTCGAATTGGTACACATTGGACATCGGAGAAGAAACTGTCGGGTGCACAACTGGCCGCTATGCAGATGTTTTGTGACCAATTGAGCCAAACCCTGAAAGGAATAAACATGAGGAAAATTTAGTGAAAAAAGAGTGAACAACCACAAAAGCGAATTGAGCGATAGTCACGTTTCTGATGTTTACAGAACAATTCCGAGTTACACCATCATCATCACAGACAGCAATACATCAGTGGTTCACACTGATGCTTAACTGTCACACAACCACGAGGGAAAAAACCCTATATAGAAAGAGAGAAGAAAAAAGAGAAAAAGGAAGGGGAGGGGAAAGGGACCTAACTACTAAAAATAGCTACGTCTATATTCAAACATACAACATCAAGGCGCCTACACCTTGCAAACAAACAACCGCGGCTACATAAGGAGTTGAGCGCGCAGCTCAAGACATTGTGACCACTGTAACATTGTGAGTTGTACTGAAACGTAAGGGAGAAGTCAATGAAGTAACTTTGAAACAAAACAGTATGAAAACGGATAACACACATGACCCTCAATCTACCCAACCAAAAAATGAGCACCACCTATGGACCTTGTGAAATCCTGTAGACAGTTTAAGGTTTCCATGCACACAAATACTAGATGGGCACTGTCACGTTGTCAAAGCGAGTGTCTTTGAGGTCGTCTAAGCCTGTATCGCAAGTCTTACTTTCCAGAGCAGATGTGGCAGTTACAGGTTTATTTGAAAAGTTCAAGCCGCAGCCGTTAGATAAGGAGCAGAGGCTGAGCAGAGTGGCCGTATAATTTTGTCACGATCAATCTTCCTCATTCATTGGATTATTGGGTTGCAAGTTCATTTTAGGAATCGACTTTATGACCACATGGCTTACATCAATCACAAGTGTCAGTGCGCAAAATAAGGACATTTCTGGCATAAATCTGGCGAAAGAAACGTGGTCGTTTAATGCTGTCGCGGGGTGCCATTGGGGAAAACACACGGAAGAGGTCGATGAATCATACGAACTGTTGTATTCCATGTAGTTGCTGAGGTAAACAGTTACAAATATGTTGTGCTATAAGTAACAGCGAGCAAGATGATGTTCAACACTTATTTCCTCTTTCAATAACTGTGTACCTTCATTTGACAACTTAAATCTGAGGTGTTGTACACTGGATACCAGAAACTAACACCTTCTCTCAACACAAGACCAGATACAGTCTACAAATGCTGCTCAGTATTGCGTCCAGTGATCACGATATCTTTAAGGTATGCACACATATTGGGTATATCTTTGACAACAGAGCCAGTGACACGTTAAAAAAATAGCTAACGCACATAATTTGAAACTGAGTTCCTTTTAACCACTTCATCAGAGCAGAAAGAAGACATATATTGCGATATGTTAACATTTCATTTACTCTCATCAGTCGCAAACGTAAAACATGCCAGTTATATACATCATATAGATAAGGACAAAAGGGACTAGACACGCCTACAAACACAC
>LOND01002646.1:47655-60329 GCA_014220965.1 Paragonimus kellicotti | reverse complement strand
GTGGAATCTGTGGCAATCCAGATTTTCAGATCATCGGCGTATAGGAGGGCGCTGTTGGAAATACTTTCTGGAAGGTCATTGCTGTAGATCAGAAATAACAGAGGACCTAGCACTGACCCTTGACGAGCTGCCGCATAAATGAAGGGAGGAGATGAAAGATCTGATCCGGTTTTAAGTCTGAAAGTTCTGGTATTGAGAAAAGATTCAATCCAACAAAGAACCTCTCCCTGGATAACACAGCCTTCCAGTTTGTGTCTCAGGTGACCGTGTGGGACACGATCAGAAGCCTTGGCAAAGTCAAAAAAATCAGTTTGTCAACTACTCACGTTGCACAGCCTGCGATGGTTAGGTCGCGTATTCCGCATGCAAACTAACCGTTTACCGTACAGGCAATTATATACTGAGGCAACCAGTTTTTGGGTGAAACCACATGGTGGTCAAGTGACAACGTGGTCACGAAATATATGACTGCTCCACTGAGTAAAGTGGGTTAGGTGTCGCCTGTCTGGATGGGGTCCTCGTGATCACTATCAATGGAGACTATCGAGATGGCGGCGTGTCGCAGTCAATGGCGTACCTGCATCCATACCATTTCTAGTTCTTCCGCTTAGACTTCTATTAATTTTCAACCTCTTAGTAACGTTTTCTTCTAGGATATTCCACGTCACTGTTGAGGTGAGCGGCAGCCCGAGCCACAGTACCTTTTGGTCAGGCTCATGGTTGATTATGATGATGATGATGATGATGGTGATGTGACGGTCACTGAAGGAGCTGGCTAGGAACTTGCAATTTTTGTAAGTGCATGAACGACAGTCTCATACGCGATCGAATGGTTCTTGGTGTTCAGGACGCTGCAATGACCAAGAGACTGCTGAGAGTGAGACAGTTAACACTTGCCTCAATGTATTGACATTTGCAACAGCGAAGCGGCTGCGGAACAGAGAATCAAGGACCTTAACAGTGAAAATGGAACGGAGCTCAACGCGATTAGCCGAGCACGAGCCAGGCCTGCAGTATACCCCTGCCTGTTTTGCGGTGGACACCATGAACGACAGAAAGAGAAATGTCCGGCGTTTGGAAAAACTTGCATGAAGTGTCGGAAGAAGAACCATTTCGCCAAGCAGTGCAAGTCACCATCCGTCAGACTGATCAGTGAGGAGGCAGAGGTCCAGCAAATGCTGAATGGCGTTCGAGATGCACCTGGATCAAGAGGGGTTTACGCTGAACTTCTTATTGAAGACAAACGACGGCGATGCCAGTTGGATTCAGAGCGCATCTGTCAATGTTATACCGGTAGGATATCTTCAAAGCGTCAGTCGTGGAGCCGTCCAATACGCAACTGCGAATGTGGAATGGATCAAAAACGCAAGTGTTGGGAAAAGCAAGTGTGCCGATCAAAAATCCGAAGAATGGCAAATCTTATGTATTTGATTTTTTGTTGTTGTGGAGGGAGATTCGACCACCAATTCTCGGATTGGATCAGTGTTCTCCATTGTGTTTGATTCAATTTTGGGTTGTATGCCAGGTACTGTTAGTCTTTCTGTAGCCGAGAATGCCGTACCGGTTGCGTTACCAGCCAGAGCAGTTCCGTTAGCCATCCGTGAGAAATTTAACGGACGAGTTGAATCGTTTGCTCCAGTTGGAAGTAATAGCGCTAGTAGATGGGCCTACCAACTGGGTCAGTCAAGTTGCAATAACGTTGAAGAAGTCTGATGGTATTTATGTGTGTATTGACCCAGTTCCAGAGAACGTTACGAGCAACTGAATCGAAAGCAGCCTTCAGGTCCAAAAAGACCACGACCGTCGGCTGCCTATAAGAGTGCCGATGTTCCAAGATCCGTCGCAACGCACCCTCGACCGGATCGGAATCCTGCCTGTTCTTCACGTATCTGAACTTTCACTTACAGCTCGGTTGTTTGTTTGCAAGGTGTAGGCGCCTTGATGTTGTATGTTTGAATATAGACGTAGCTATTTTTAGTAGTTAGGTCCACTTCCCCTCCCCTCCTCTATTTTCTTCTTTCTTCCTATATAAGTCTTTTTTCTTCTTCTTCTTTGTTCTTCGTGGTTGTGTGGCAGTCAAGCATCAGTGTGAACCACCGATGTATTGCTGTCTCTGATGATGATGATGATGATGATGGGTTTAGTGAGCCGACGTAAAATGAGGCCAGTGAGTAACTTGGACGCAACAGACACCAAACTGATGCCTGTGGTTGTCACATAGACTTCGGGACCCCTTTTTGAAAACGGGAATTACTGTTGATAAGCACCAATCGCGAGGTACCTCTTCAGTCTCCCAAATCGTCTGGAGGAGTTTTGTCAGTTCTGATATCAACCTCTCCCCGCCATCCTTGAAAAGAGGAGAGAGAGGTCTGGTCCAGGAGCCTTATTACGCTTCAATAACCTGAGCTCTAGGACCACTTCTGCTTCCGACGGAGGGCCGTCTGGAACGCAATAACTGACCATTCGGGTCCCGTCGTCACATGGTCTGGTTGAGGCCAGCTGAACTGTTCTTCAAAATGTTCAGCCCACCTGTCAAGTCGACGCGATTGATTGGTGATAAGTGAACCATCTTTTTCACATATGGTCTTACACCGACTCGACGACCAGTACAACCACGGATCAGGGAAAAAGCCTTCTGCAATTCCCAGATAAAAAGGCTCTTTCCATCTCTTTCGACTGTTCGACCAAGTAGTGCTCACGGTCTTTGCGCAAGCTTTTAGTCAGCTTGCGTTTAAGTTCTCGACGGTCGTCATCATATTCAGAACCAGGTGGGATCGAGCGACGCTTGTTCATGAGGTTTATCGACGTGATGGAAATCCAGTTCTGTCGCAACTGAACAGCTCCTTCGGAACATACCTCTTCACAGCATGTTTTCATAGCTGCGGCGATTTGTTCCCAGTGTTCGTTAGGATCACTCACCTGACTCGAACTGGGCAACTTGTTCACCAACGCCTTCTGGTAAGCGTTCTTTACACCCTCATCGCTCGAATGCCAGTTAATTACCTTTGCATTTACGAGCACGTGTCCTCTGGGCCAAATGACAAAAGCAAAACGGGCACAAACAACAGCATGGCCCGAGCCCAGGTGGTTGCTCCAAAAGGCACGACAGTCCTTAACAGAGTGGCGCCACCTGTAACTGACTGCTATATGATCCAACTGTGTCCACGGCTGAGAAGCACACGGAGGTCTCCATGTAACACAGTGCTTCTTCCTGTGTTGAAATGCGGTGCTCGAAATATAGAGACCATGGGATGCGCACAGCTGCAGCAGTCGTCGCCATTGTCAGTGCGTTGTGCCCGGACACCAAACACCTCCCATGCCGCTGCTCTAGAGAAAGATGACCAAGCTGAGCATTCAAATCGCCCGCTAGTATGATGATGTCAGTGTTTAGTTTTCCTCTGAAAGCCAACGAGGGTGTCGTAGAACGCATCCTTGGTATCATCCGAACAGCTGTCCGTTGGAGCGTACGCCGATATAATGAATACACAACGTCTTTCTGATTTGCGTCGACAGACTTTTACCGATGTATTGAGTCTGACAGCGCACAAGCGACTGTTCACTGGGATCCAATCGAGCAAACATTGCTCTGCTCTGGAACTCAGTGCGATTCCCACTCCAGCTTGACCGCGAGATTCAGCTTCGGCGTCACCAGAAACCCTGAGAGAGAAGCGCTTGAATCGACAGTTATCTAGAGGTGAGCTCAAATGGATAACGGTGCTAGAATCGTAGACTCGCGTCTCCGACACGCAGCACACATCAAGCTCCAGACTTGAGAGAGTACTAGCCAGAGCAGCTTGCTGACCGACTTGTCGGAGAGTGCGGACATTGAAGGCGCCAATGTTTACCGGTTGTCTTGGCCTTAGAAAACAACTATCGCCCGAAGGCACATGGAAGGCGGAAGAAATGGGGGGTAAAACAGTAGGAGAAAGTCGTATTGGGTTAATAATGTCACTGTCGGGAGAGCGATAACTTCTGATACTTCCCGGTCGTTTATGCCGCGGAAGGGGGTTGACTTGAGGGACCCCACCCCGAGTCTCTGACTCAAAAGTCTGACCTGCGAGACAACAGGATACAGGGTTTTCTTGGGGGACCCCACCCGGAGCCAATGACTCAAAAGTCTGACTCACTTGGCAGTGAGGGGCTTGCCTAGCCCGAGGGCGCAGTGAATAAGACATTGATGTCTGATTCTGAGCACTGCTGCGCGCAGTGGATGTACTCAAAGCTACATCGGGCTTTTGGGTGATATCAGATGTTTTTCGACCGTATTGGATAATACGCCGGCGGTCACGGTCAACCGTTGGGCGATCGGAGTGCTCTTTGTTTGAGGGTACCTTTTCTAACCCCTTCTTCCTGATACGGAAGACAGCAGTGCCGCAACTATAAAAATAGTTCTGCTGTATGCCCATAGGATCGTGCCTCACTACCTAAGCACTCCTACGCGGTCAGTAGTGCGACATACAATCCTATGAGTGTAACTGCTTTTCGTCTGGCTGCTCCCCTTTGGCCTGTCTGACAGGGTTGAACCTGAAAGGACCGGAGTCCTAGTCAGCATAGCCCGCCGGATCAAAACAGCACACAAGCCCGACCACCTCGTCAAGGTTAGCAGTATAGGTTGGGTTCCGTCACATACTGATCAATCGATTCTCCTTGACGACGGTTTTCTTGTAAGAAGTGGAAACGTTCAAAAGTCTCGTTTGCCTGCCCGAGACGGTATTCCTCGAACCTACTGATCACAGTACCCAGGTCGTTTTTGTTTGTCGTCAGCAGAAATCACAATGCATCAGAATCTGTCCGCCTCATCCGAGAATGAGATGACATCACCAATCGGTATTCTTCTCGATCGTTGGGACAAACTGCTCAACACTGCAAAATCATCAAACTTCTGCCTCCACATTCGCCGTGCCTCTGGCAATCGAGTGCCCTTCGTCACGTCTAACTGCTACGGAGGAACATTTGTAAAAGCACTCGACGGAAGGCCTCGGAAACCGCATGCAGGCTTTTCTTTGTCCTTTGACACCATGTCGCGTACTGAGCTACCCAATCGAGAATAATCTGAACTGAAATCTGGGCGGCACTAGGCAATCTCATACCATTAGGAGAAACAGCGTCTTTTTATAGAGAACAACAGTATTTACGACTGCTATTAAGCAACAGGCTTCCTCACGTTTTGATTGGCCAGTTTGTTGCTTTGTTGTTCCACGATCTTGCATTTAGCAACTCGGTTGTTTGAAACAGATACGCATTCAACAGCAGCTGATCGCCGTCTACGATTGGTTGACGCCAGTTTGATCATCCGTCTGTAGCAGCTTGTGCGCGAACAATGATTGGCTGGACCTTCTCCAATTAAGAAACCGCTCCAGTTCAAACTCACTACACCTACACCTTGCAAACACGCAACCAAGCGGTAAGTGAAAGTACTACTCACGTTGCACAACCTGCGTTGGTTGAGTCACGTACTCCGCATGCCAACTGGTCGTCCAACATACCGGGCATTATATAGAGAGACCACCAACAGTTGGGTGAAACCACGTGGTGGTCAAGCAACAACGTGGTCACGAAATATGAAGACCCTGACTGCTCCACTGAGTAAAGTGGGTAGGTGTCGCCTGCCTGGATGGGGTCCTCGTGATCACTCAAACCGCTGGTTAGAGACGCTATCCGAGATGGCAGTGTGTCGCAGTCAATGGCGTACCTGCATCCATACCATTTCTAGTTCTTCCGCTTAGACTTCTTTTATTAATTTTCAACCTTCTTAGTAACGTTTTCTTCTAGGATATTCCACGTCATTGTTGAGGTCAGCGTCCGCTTGAGCCATACCCCTTCGTCAAATTCTGGAGCAGCGTCATGTGTACCGCCGGCCAACAATCGCCGTATTCCTCGACTATAAAGGTGCGTTTGATTCGGTGGACCGATCTACACTTTTAGAGTCGCTTAACGTAGGGTGTACCGACTAAGTATGTGAACATACTGTCGGCGCTTTATTCCCATACTTCAGCTCAGGTTAGGGTTTACGGTGAACTGTCTGACAGTTTCAGCACCAGGAGCGGCGTACGTCAAGGCTGTCCCCTTTCACCATTTTTGTTCAATTTCGTCATAGACGAAATAATGGAGGACTGTCTGCGGCACTCAACCAAATGACCCGTCGAAGAAATCCCCCCAAGTGGACCTCCCTACGGAGAAGCACGACTAGATCTGACTCCTAAGCTGAACTATTCAAGACGCCCCACAACAAACAACACTGGACGCTATTTCGCGTTCTGCTAAATACTTCGGAATGCGCTTTGCAGCCTCAAAATGTAAAGTGCATCTGCAAGTTTGTTGTGATCACGTAGATTTAATGTTAATGTTAGATAATGAGGTTATGGAGATTGTTGGCCGGTTGTACACCTTGGAAGCTGCATCGACCGCAGTGATGGAGGTGTAGATAATGAAATAGAAGCGGCAGTAATAACTCTAAGGTAGGGCGTATTCCGCCATTATTGGGCCAGCTCTGCCACAGGAGTATTCTCTGATGCCTGAGGTTGCATGTGATGGGCCGAGCCGTGTGGGCTGGTGTACCTTACGCGCGAACTTAACGTTCTGCGTTCGATCTCTCCTTCTGCTGGTGACATTAAACGCTACTTGGTATATAGGTAACTATTTCTAAGCAGTTATGTGATTGCAAGTAACGAATAACGCACCCCAATACTGAGCACAAGCTAAGTAGTTGGCATTATAAATTACCGCGCCACTTATCGCTAGTTTACTGATTTTGACTGTGTGCTTTTGGTTGCAAATGAATGCATGTTCCGCTTTACTGCCCGACCCCCTCGCCACTCTGAGCATTCAGCATAACTGTTCGACCGTACATTTGAAAGCTGTCCATTCTCAGTTCGACCCACCGATTCTCCCAAGGGCGGTTATGACAGCCAATGTGGTGAATTGATATGCCTCATCGCTTCAGAACGTCGACCTAATGAATGTACATCATGCAGCTAGAAAAAGTGGAGAAAGCTACAGGTTGATCCTTCGAAAAACCGAAAGTAATCACAGACGAGTGTGATGGAAACCTATGAAGCTTTTGCAGTCCACTTGTCAAAGTGATCCCCGTTTTTAGGATACTGGGTGTACAGTTTCGTATTTGGAATACTTCAGTAGTTCTCATGCCTTTTTGCACAGGTCCTATCACCCTGGATACCTAGGCGCGACGTAATTGCCCTCTCACTCAGCGTGCATTTTGCGATCACGAAAACAAGAAAACTACTAACTAATCATGTTTGGTAAAGTCCAACCTGGCATCAGCGAAGTAAACAGCGATGAGGTTAGGAAGCGGGTATTTGGTAGTGATTGTCAAACGAGTTCTTTTGTTCAGTCGCTACATTTGCACAGACTTAGATGGTTGGGTCATGTACTAAGGATGCCAGCTAGTCGTTTGCCACACCGAGCACTGTTTGCCGACGCTGCGGCTGACTGGCGCAAGGTGGACAGATGATGACCTGGCGTAGACAAATGAAATCGTTCACGAAGGGGTTGGTCACTGTAGATCGGGTTCGTCTCCCGGGCTGGGGCCCTCGCGACTCAGAGTCGGTGGCTTGAGACGTTAGGTGAGATGGCGGCTAATCGAGCTCAGTGGCGTGAATGTTGTCGTTGTTTGGCCGAGTTGTCTGTGAAGTGAGTGCACTTAATGACGCGGGGCAGTGAAAGCCGTAAGGAAGCTGTCTTGCTGATGACGCCTTACTTTCACTTACAGCTCGGTTGTTTGTTTGCAAGGTGTAGGCACCTTGATGTTATGTTTGAATATAGACGTAGCTATTTTTAGTAGTTAGGTCCCTTCCCGTCCCCTTCTTTTTCTTCTCTCTTCCTATATAGGTTTTTTTCCTTCGTGGTTGTGTGGCAGTTAAGCATCAGTGTGAACCACTGATGTATTGCTGTCTATGATGATGATGATGATTTTGTAAGCTTCCATCAAGTTGTTTGATTGGGACGTTTGTTGCAACTGGTGGATGCCATTGCTGTACTCGTCTTTGCAGATGAACTTATTAGGGCTATTTAAAGTTTTATCTGTTGGGAGGTATGCTGTGCGTTTCTGGACGATAGATGAAATGAAACCATGTAGGTTCTCTCAAAAGTCATAGAAACACCTGTCAGCTTTAGGCGTCTATGATGACAGCGCATTATGTGCTCTCATCAAGTGTTTGATGTGCGAAATAATCCTGTTTGTTTCTTGTGGCTGTGTTCGTCATGCGATGGCCCAGGACTTACACATACTCATAGTCAAATTGAATTCCGGGTAGTTGTCCTACAGGCTGTCAACTTAGTGCTGACTGCATCCTTTGAGCTGTTGGATCGATACCCGAAAGCCAGAGGGTGTTACTGTCCGTTGAATCTGACGATGTTAACACAGCCTACTTGCTAACGTCTTTTTCACAGCCCATTTTTCTGTTATATTTGCTTCGTATTTATTATGGCGACTTCTTTTCCATTCACCCCCTTGTGTAGTGTAGCCTCACATTACTTTGTCGAGCCATGCCGAAACCGTAACTGTGTAGCGTAAATTTGTACGAACTGAACACATTTTGTGTTAGTCTGTTCAACACGTGAATTACCCATTGGCTCATGATTGCGTTTTGTCAACCGCTTGTTTTTTTTTACCAGGTTGACACTGATATACCATATGCCATGTCGGCAGTAGTTCAGTAGGCTTTTTTTTCCAAAAAAGCTGCTGCCTGGTAAATGTACTGCGTTAGTCATGGTGTAGCTTAGTATGCAAAAAATGCCCTCACCGACTGGTCGGTACGTTTCTGCTGCAAACGTTGCATTTGACTAACGCAAGCAGATTGTTGCGTTTTTTACTGCTAAAGTCAACTTGTTTTTATTGACTTGTCATTCATTCTAGGTTTACCGATGGACCCGAGGATAATCACAATCGAGATCGTTCAAGGTCCCCGGACAAAAATTCGCGGGCATATATGCCAATCCCCACCTCATTTTCCGTCCAAGTTAATCCCTACAATGGTTAGTTTAATCTAAAACAGAAACTGCACCTTATCTTAATTTTGTTTCACATATTCATCGAGTTATGTTTTACAATGGAGTGTCGATTTTTTGATGGCATATGACTTCGGTAGTTATTCTGCGGAACAACAGTAAACCACTTGATCTTAGTTCTGTCACTGAGCAGCATCACCCTCCGTACGGCTGATTTCTGTACATTCATGTTTTATTTCACTGTAGTTTAGTCGATAAAAAAAATTACGAGATAATTACCACGGTTTGTCGTATTCAACTGCAGTCAAGCAGCGCTGGTATTTCCTACGTTAAAGTTGAATTATGTATCGATTCGGAATCCGCTTTAGCAGCCTGGATCACACTTATTAGCCGACATTGCGCTTTCTGAAATTCGGTTGTCGGGATGCACACCGTCAGTCCTATGACCATGATTGCTTTGTCTGCTCCTGTTTAGATTCGAGAAACCTGACCAAATTCATTTCACATGTCGCCTGGTATGCTGAGTAGAAACAAGTGTTCTTTGTTGTGTAAATCAAAATTGTTCCACACCATGTTAGAAGACTCGTTCATACATGCTCACAAGGCTGTTTTGAATGACGTTTGTTATTGCGGCCAATGCCCCAACTAATTCGTCCAGATAGTTACTGTGGGGTTCTACGAATATCCGACCTATGTTCTATACACAACATGCGGTGAGGATGTAATTCAGGTGTCTTGACTACACAAGACGGGTATTCTGACGCGTAGTAGTCATTCGCCGGGCTGTCAGTGCTGGTAGCCATTCGCTGCACCGATATAGTGAATATTTGTTACACCTTCATTCAGACAATAATATTTTTCTCATGAACATCAACTCCTCACGCTTCAAACACTGACTCGTTGCCTATTCATGACTGTCACCCAGTCAACCATAGATTCGAATAGACCGAGTCGTCATTTGCTGTGCGTCAATCTGGAGTTTGCTGTAGGTCTCGGCGGACCTCCAAAACGTATCTGGTGACAGCCTGGTGTGATGAAATCAGTTAAACTTAAAATACTCTAACACTTTCAGATATTACAAGTCTTTGAGACAGTAGTTCTATCTGAAGACGTACATACTTATTGGTTATACACTCATGGCGTTGTGCGTTCTATGGTTGTCATTTCCCATATCGCTGCACTTCGTTCAGTTGTCAACTGCTTGATCTCAGTTGTTCTTTTTGACTTATCATAGTATTCACTGTACAAGTCATAATTCAATATGCGGAGCCACCAGTTTGAACCCCTTGCTCTTCTTCGTGAAAGCTAATAGGCTTGGTGGTCCGGATGTGCACGTGTGGCGCAATGAGGTGTCTGAAACCATTCCAGTATATCCGGATCATCGGCGCTAAAATGTACACGCAATTTCGTTTACGATGCTAAGGGCACTTTTCCATAACCTGTTAAGACCGTACAAAGCGTCATTAGTTTACTTGGATCATTTGTGCTGTTAGTTTTGCCTTAGAGATGTTTCAGAATAAATTTGGGGGGTAAAACAGTAGGAGAAAGTCGTATTGGGTTAATAATGTCACTGTCGGGAGAGCGATAACTTCTGATACTTCCCGGTCGTTTATGCCGCGGAAGGGGGTTGACTTGAGGGACCCCACCCCGAGTCTCTGACTCAAAAGTCTGACCTGCGAGACAACAGGATACAGGGTTTTCTTGGGGGACCCCACCCGGAGCCAATGACTCAAAAGTCTGACTCACTTGGCAGTGAGGGGCTTGCCTAGCCCGAGGGCGCAGTGAATAAGACATTGATGTCTGATTCTGAGCACTGCTGCGCGCAGTGGATGTACTCAAAGCTACATCGGGCTTTTGGGTGATAGATGTTTTTCGACCGTATTGGATAATACGCCGGCGGTCACGGTCAACCGTTGGGCGATCGGAGTGCTCTTTGTTTGAGGGTACCTTTTCTAACCCCCTTCTTCCTGATACGGAAGACAGCAGTGCCGCAACTATAAAAATAGTTCTGCTGTATGCCCATAGGATCGTGCCTCACTACCTAAGCACTCCTACGCGGTCAGTAGTGCGACATACAATCCTATGAGTGTAACTGCTTTTCGTCTGGCTGCTCCCCTTTGGCCTGTCTGACAGGGTTGAACCTGGAAGGACCGGAGTCCTAGTCAGCATAGCCCGCCGGATCAAAACAGCACACAAGCCCGACCACCTCGTCAAGGTAGCAGTATAGGTTGGGTTCCGTCACATACTGATCAATCGATTCTCCTTGACGACGGTTTTTTGAAAGAAACGGAAACGTTCAAAAGTTTCGTTTGCCTGCCCGAGACAGTATTCTTCGAATCTACTGATCACCGTACCCAGATCGTTCTTGTCTTCGTCGTCAGCAAAAATCAAATTCGTCAGGATCTGTCTGCCTCCATCTGCAACGCAATCCCGGAACATCACCAATTGGTATTCTTTCGATCGTTGGGACAAACTGCTCAACACTGCAAAATCATCAAACTTCTGCCTCCACATTCGCCATGCCTCTGGCAATCGGCTGCTGTTCGTCACGTCCAACTGCTACGGAGGAACAATTTGTAAAAGCACTCGACGGAAGGCCTCGGAAACCGCATGCAGGCTTTTCTTTGTCCTTTGACACCATGTCGCGTACTGAGCTACCCAATCGAGAATAATCAGAACAGGAAATCTGGGCGGCACTAAGCAATCTCATTTATTGGAAAAACAGCACCTTTTTATAGAGAACAACAGTATTTACGACTGCTATTAAGCGACAGGCGTCCTCACGTTTTGATTGGCCAGTTTGTTGCTGTGTTGTTCCACGACCTTGCATCTAGCAACTCGGTTGTTTGAAACAGATACGCATTCAACAGCAACTGATCGCCGTCTATGATTGGTTGGCGCCAGTTTGATAATTCCGTCTGTAGCAGCTTGTGCGCGAACACTGATTGGCTGAACCTTCTCCAATCAAGAAACCGCTCCAGTTCAAACTCACTACACCTACACCTTGCAAACACGCAACCAAGCGGTAAGTGAAAGTACTACTCACGTTGCACAGCCTGCGATGGTTAGGTCACGTACTCCGCATGCCAACTGATCGTTTACCATACCGGGCATTATATACTGAGACCACCAACAGTTGGGTGAAACCACGTGGTGGTCAAGCAACAACGTGGTCACGAAATATGAAGACCCTGACTGCTCCACTGAGTAAAGTGGGTAGGTGTCGCCTGCCTGGATGGGGTCCTCGTGATCACTCAAACCGCTGGTTAGAGACGCTATCCGAGATGGCAGTGTGTCGCAGTCAATGGCGTACCTGCATCCATACCATTTCTAGTTCTTCCTTCCGTTTAGTCTTCTTTTATTAATTTTCAACCTTCTTAGTAACGTTTTCTTCTAGGATATTCCACGTCACTGTTGAGGTGAGCGGCAGCCCGAGCCATTTTACCCTTCGTCAAATTCTGGAGCAGCGTCATGTGTACCGCCGGCCAACAATCGCCGTATTCCTCGACTATAAAGGTGCGTTTGATTCGGTGGACCGATCTACACTTTTAGAGTCGCTTACGTAGGGGTGTACCGACTAAGTATGTGAACATACTGTCGGCGCTTTATTCCCATACTTCAGCTCAGGTTAGGGTTTACGGTGAACTGTCTGACAGTTTCAGCACCAGGAGCGGCGTACGTCAAGGCTGTCCCCTTTCACCATTTTT
>LOND01002646.1:17543-30003 GCA_014220965.1 Paragonimus kellicotti | reverse complement strand
TATGCTGCTGACTTTTTTTCCTCATGTTTATCCATTTCACCAGGACAGGACAGTGAGTTAGGTTTCGCCAGCTAGGAGGATTTTATGATGTAACTACGACGTTTCATTCACTCCTGAGCATGGTCGACCGTTAGGTTAAACGCTTCACCCAGTTTCACTAAATTTTTCCGGATGTATCCATGCTTAATTGTGAACAACTGTTTCTCTTTGGGAGATTATTATTGGTTGAAAAATGATGGATTTTGTTAACTGTGTTCCATCGTTGACTTTGCAAAACTTGTATCTGGAAGCAATGACATTTGTTTCGCATTACTGTGCAATTCTAGTGGCAACAGGTGGACTGCATGGATTCGGAAAATTTGGGCTGGCAGACAGTAAATTAACCACTCAACCTCAGTCTGGTCACTGCTTGGTTTCATCAGTTCACGTCATTTGTTATCCTACGCATACAGGCATTACATTTTTTGGAGATTCTTATGTCCATTCTATCGTTTTCCAATTTTATTCCACTCAATCTAGTACCTCAGTGTTTCGTCCGACCTGCTGAGGCCAAAAAATCGGCAGACGAAGCCAAAATGCGATTCGCACATATCGATGGTGACCATCTAACTATGCTCAACGTGTACCATGCGTTCAAACAAAGTAAGCAACAAACTACTTTCGGTTAATTTCTAATTGTGTATTTACGTGTACATAATTTATCGATCGATGTCGGATGAGGTTTGTTTTGTGCAGATAAACCGTATACTTGTGGTTGTCTTTTTCTGTTTGATTTTTGTGCTGTTCTTATTTGAACGTTTTTAATGAAGCAGTCACTCGTGGACTCTGACTGCTGACACATCTGCACGTTCGTTTCACATCTCAGATCAAACCTTGAATAACCCATCTAGTCCAGTTGGAATAAGTAGACCCAGAAAGTTGAACGAAGGTCCGAACTAATGCTTGACGCTTCAAGGATTTCAATTCGATTACATTTTTCTGATTAAAATTGCCCGTTGTCCATACAAAGGGAAGTATACAAACAGTTTGGTATCTGTATGGTTATGAGGTGGCATTTATCCCCCACATCGCTTTTGTTGGGGAGGGGGGGTTACTTTCGCCCTTTACCAATGACTGTTAGGTGCGCACACCGGTCAGATTGAACAATTTAGGCTTTCTTATCTTGTGATTCGCATAACTGTTACTGCTGGAGAAGCGAACTTCCTACATATCACTTTAGCTCAAATGGAATATGCAAACTTAAATTACTTCTTACGCTGGTGTGATGTCCCCTCCTCTTCATGGGTTAGGTTGTAGAGTGCCATTGTGTGCGTTGGATTACTCTACTTTGCGCGTGGGTGATACTGGTAGGCTGTTTTTCACAGTTTTTGTCACCCGAGTATTGCTCATATGCCATGGCAGCATTGATACGACTTGGAATGAGAGCCTTCTTTTACGGAGAACAGTCTTATCACATCATTTAAGTTGGTTAGGACATACTTTCCGCTTAGCGCTTCTCATATGGTTCTTTGTTTACGTTGTACTGAAAGCGAAAGCAGATAATAATAACTTGTATGAGTAGCATCAGGTTTGACATTTGTTCATTTTGCTGGGCTTCCCGACTGGAGCCCGGAAGATGCTGTCTGTGGCCAACTTGAGAAAGTAAACGATGTGACAGCAAGCAACAGTCAATGGTGAGAATGTTGACATGTTTATTGTTGTGGCTGTCTCTTTTTTTTCTGAAGAAAACCTAACGAAGACAACATAAAATTCCGAATCACATGCTATCTAATACTGGCACCAATTCTGTTCTTTTTTGTTGACGAATTCTTTGCTCTGTTGTTCCGTGTGACGCTTCAAATAAGGTTGTAATGATGACGTTGTCTAGCATGATGAAGAGAGATGTTTGCAAACTGAGCAACTAGTTTAGGAAACAACTCAATAATTACAATCCTCCTCAGCTAACAACATACATACTGTATTTCGTTTCTGTGTTGATTATAACGTGTTGTTCAGATGCCTTAATGGACTTTGGAATTCGTGTTTGTCCTCGTGTATGTTCGCCTTGTTTGTCAGCTGATGCTGAAAATTGTACAAATGTGTTAAGTTGTACGATACAAAATTGTCGATTTTGTTGATTGGTACTAAACATGCTGTTTGTTGCAACTTTTTATTCCATCAAGGTAAGCTTGGTTAATCCTACTAAGTTCGGGCCTCCGAAATGCTATATCGTGCAAGATGTTTTTGTTACCTCAGACAATTTAGTCATTGTACATTCTTCATTCTTCGATTACGGCTTCATGATTCAAAAAAGTTTATGTTTTGCAAAACCTGATCTACAACGTTCAAAATTTGGGAGTCCGTCTTGAAAAATCCGATGAATAAAATGATCACGAAAATATTTCGTGGCGGGTTCAATCGAGCCTTGTAATGTAAAACATACCTCTTCCACTGTAAGTTATCCCGGTATCTTCTTTCCTTCGGGCGATCTCCGTTCACGATGACCCAAGGGGTTTTCTGATTTTGCTCCCGAGTAACTCGGACCAAGCGGATTACAGTGATGCAGACAATGGAAACAAAAATGTCGTGCTGAAATCGCAACTTTTTGCGGGGTTTTGCACAAATGGGTCTTTCAGCTGAATGAGATTACCGCGCGCCTGTATATAATAAGACAAATTGAAGACGAAATGCGACCTAGACAGAACGTGCACTCTCATTTTGGTAGACACAGCTTTGCTTCAGCGTGATTCAGTGAAAGTTCAGTGACGCGATTCGTTCAGGACGTCTATTATTATAATCCCGATCACAGTATTGGGACGCCCTTGTGATATATCTGTTCCCATTCTCTGTTCTATTATGTTCTGGATAGTGTGTATCTTATAACTGATGTGAACCATGACCGGAGAAACCTCTTAGGTCATCATAACATGACATCTGGTCACAAAAAACAGTGGTAACGGGACATCTTAAAGTGGAGAACGCGTGGTATTGACTTTTTGACTGTCAACACATAGTTCCGAGACTGCATTACAAAGCTACCACCGTTTATTAGTCCGGTTTCATGTAACATTTCAGTACTCCTTTGATAAACTCGCTTACAATAATTATGTCGTTTTTTGTTGAGCGCAGTATTAATTTTTGACGCATGTCTTGGACATATAGCCGTCTTTCAAATATTTTCCTGCCGTCATGTGGAATGCGCTTTCCTTTGATTCAGAAATTGTTTCTAATCATCACCGAGGAACACACACTCAAACACTTAACCGTTCGTTCGTGTGATGCTGCTGTCGAATTTTATTCATTATTATCATAGTGAAGTAATTAGAACTGTTGAGACTGAAGTCCCTATTTATTCACGAAATCTCAAACTGTTGTTTGTGAATTAGCTCTCATTGTGGCATCCAGTTGCGCACTGTTTACACAGCTATGTTCGTGGGCCTTTCTTTGAGGTCCATTTCGAAGTTCACATTACCAGACTACCATCGGATACTTCTCTGACTCCATGAATGCTTCTACTTGCAACGGGTATTTGATATTCCAGTTTGAATTTTTTAAAAAGCATTATTAACCTCAATCGCGCATTTTATGACAATCACAGCTCGCTTAGTGGGATCTGGAAAAAATTACATACAACCTTTCACAGTTGCGCTTGATTTTCACTCACCTGAACGAAATGCGGCAGTTTCTTATGTTAATACTTGCTCCAGTTAGCATAGATTTAGCGTGTTCTTGTTGGCAACCAATTTTCATGCGTGGCGTTCTATGAATTTATGCCATGTCATGTTTGATTGGTGTTTAGTTATTGGTTACTTTTGCCTGCGCCAATTACATTCAGTCTGCTATTTTCTGTACACATTCCGGCGTGCACTTGGGCTGTGATCCACCAGATGAAACCTATCATTGACCCCTAGGTTATGCATAGCAGTGAGCATGATATATTGATCAAGTAATCGTTTCAGCAGTCGATTACACTCGCACTTCACCTAGAACGATTGACTGCTCATATTTTCAGGAAGCATACCTGGACACGAGATTGCCAGAGTGTTGAAGCCTGAAAGACCTTCATCGACAAGGTGGATATTACGCAACCTTCCTAACGATAGTGTGGAACTTAATGAAGGGTCGATTGACATAACGTCTTCAGGGACAAAGAACGCCCACCTCATACGGCTGTCAGTTAGGACAGACCTCAATATTAAACAAGTAGCTCTCAGTAGCTCAGTTGTAATGATGTCCGACTGGTACTCACACTTTTAAAGGCTTAAGATCGTCTTTCGCTGTTGCTTCTGTCTATGCCTGAGTGGCCATCCAGTGTTCGGCTCACATGTGATTATGTTGGTCGTGTAGCGGCAGACATCTTGTGATGTACGGATCAAAATAACTATCACACATTGTGGATTGCCGTTTATGAGAAGAGCACACTTCATCGGGTGATAGTTGTTCCCAAACACGAAGTGCATTGTTTTTTTGCCTCTGGGGCCCAGGTTATTTAATTGAGTCTATTTTACTTTGCTTGTTTTTTGGAGAAGTTACAAGAGCAATCCAGTGATCTTTTTACAGGTTTGCAATCAGAGAGGTAAACCCGCTTCACTTGCGTGGCGTCAAAGAAAACAGTTCGGTTGGAGAACAACCCAGTACTTCGATTGTCTGATGTGATGGATTATTGTTAAGCCTAATAAAGGTTGGCCAACATTGAATGATGTCAGTTACAAGAAGCGCCTTCATGCACATGCATTGTACCCGAACTATCTGACTGCATAGGACGAAGTGAAAAAATAACTACCAATCATGACTTTGTGGGGGACCGGTCTTTAAGTGCATTGCATGTATTATGTTCAGTATAGTTCTCATCAGGAACCTTACTTGGTCATGAAAACGAATTTTTACAATGCGCCCAGTCTCGTTTCGTTGTGCATACTACGAATTACATCGGTGAACTGTTCAACAACCGTATGCTTTTGGATTGTCTTCAGGTTTTCTCTAAGAATGTTTGTACTTTCTCTCCAGTAAACTGACTTCTTGCCATTTGACTTCCATTGTTTTTCTAATACTTTCACTCAGTGCTTCATGTACACGTTGCTTTTTTGTTAATTACTCTTTTCATAGATCACGAAGATCCTCAGTGGTGCTACGATAATTTCATCAATTTCCGGTCGCTTAAATCTGCTGACAACGTGCGTGTCCAGCTCTCTCGCATTATGGATCGGTTCTCTCTGCGTCGTTCTAGCACAGATTTTAGCTCACGAGACTATTACCTGAATATTCGGAAGGCGTTGGTATCCGGGTTCTTCATGCAGGTAATCCTTTGACACCGGTCAAAACAACTTGCTTGTTCGCGCATTGTTTGCGTCAGAAAATTTGTGCTGATTGAATTCCTTGACTACTTTGCCTCTGTGAGATAATTTATCCTCGTGTTCTTCTCGTTGAACACACTCTCACTGCTCTAAGTTGGATGTTGGTTCCAGTCTAATCAGTCGTTTCTTCCTAGACATCCCTCAGCCTGACCAGCTGGTATGAGACAGGCTGGACACCCTTTAGACTACCTACTGACTTATGGAGTAGTATCCTTCTGCATTGGACTACTTTTGGACGTGTGATTATGACAATTTTTCCTGTTATTGGTTGGAAGTGTTATGTAATTATGGTAATGACATATTGGATTTAACAGGGCTTCTAGAGAATTCTATTACTCTGCTTTGTAACTAACTGCTGGTTCCGAGTACAATGCCTGTAAATGATCAAGTACATCCATCTCGTGCTAATGTGGGACAAACGTTTTATGCTATAAAATAAAAGTTTGCTTTCATTAAAGTGTTTAAAAACACGAATGGCCTGATTTTCTGTGGCTCTATGATGCATATCAGTTCTCACGGCCAGTGAACTTTCCTTGTCACTTCGGGGTACCGGACTGCGCCGTGAGGCGAAATTTAAGATAAATCTTGATTACTCATCGTTTAGTCAGTAGCAATGTGATGTGACGAGATGTCTGGACTCGACTTATTTGATCGACGTGCTTTTGGATGAGTTGCGTCGTTTAAACCGACCAGTTAATTACCTATATTCCTCATATTTTGTTTCATGAACAGCTGAGGTGGATACGGATTGCTCACTCGTTCACTGCTTCTGTTTTATTCCAGATACTAAAACAATTGCTAAAACAGTTTAAGTGAATGGTTGATGTTTTCGCTTCATCGTAAGCAGTAAGGTGTCCCTCACCAGTTGAAATGATAAGCCACTAGCACTTAGATTCAGAACACGTGTGATTTCACACCATTTTATCCTTTATTGTAATGGAGTATTTGTTGGTAATCTCTGGCTGTCTCAGTAGCAATGACATCGACTGTCGTTGAGTGTGCCAGTCAGAGCCACTTCAACTGCTTTTGATGCTGCAGTTTACCCAGAACGTCGTATAGATAGAATGAAATGAAAACCCACATGCAGTGCGCTTTGAAAAATTAACATATGCAAACAATCCCTGATTGTTGTCTGCGCATCTCAAGATGGCCTTAAAGGAGGACTGCTATTTTGATATGGTGAAATGATCTTTGTTACAATCAAAGTGTGCTATATAAAGTGTGGTTTAGTTTATGTCGATACTCATTTCTAGTTATGTATTTTCAAGCTGAAATTTCCTTTGTCATATTGCGCTTATGTAGCGACTACAAATTTGTTGACGACTTTCGCGTGAATATGAATCCCAGTTGACTAGAGCATGTCTTCGGGCTAACCACGTGACAACACAAACTAAAATGAATTTGGCGTTGGAAGTTACACAACTCAGCTCGTTTTGGCAGTTCTTTCTGCTGGATTTGCAGAAATGGAGTGAATTATGGTTTACAATGATTCATATTCGCATTATACTAATCGAGGTATTCGTTATAGATTGGCGTCAAACTAGAGCGCAGTATTCTGCAGTTGATACTAATCCCGCTTGACAACTATGCTGTACATATAATAATAATTTTCATGTTGTCACTACCATAATTACGTATCGGTCTGAGAAGACAACCTCATCACTGCTGATAATTTGTAATTTTACCGGCGTGAAGCTCATATGTTAATTGATCACACGAATGTGTCACGTGATAGCAAAAACACATTAGTCATTTTCAGTGGTTTCCTTTCGGTTGGTTATGCCTAACATGATAGTGAGAGACTCGCTCTACTAGTTTAAGTCTGATTATCAGTTAGTAATTACCGGATGCATTTGCTGTTCTGTCTTCAAAGTACAGATGTGATAAATCCGTTCTTCGTACTTTTAGAACTGAAGTTTGAATATTTTTTTGAGTTTGAAAGAGCAGCTCAGTGATGCTACTAGTGCGGTCATATGAATTAAACTGTTAGCCATTTCGAACATTCCTGCTTCACTTAATGCAGACTGTGCCAATTCGATTTAGTCGAACGATGCTGTGAGTGTTAAAATCGTGACTTTATAAACGTATGTTTTATGGAGTGCCCGTAAGTTTAGTTTATCTCCCTTTGGGTTTTTTATTTGACGCACCCGTACAAATATAACGGTCAGATTGTGTTTTAATTCTTGTTATTATTTAAACATCCCGGTAACGTAACCTTGACGCTGTTAGGTTGTTTAGACCCAGACTCGCCTGGTTTCAGTTTCATGCATGCGAGCTAGAGTGATGAACTTTCCATCGTTTGCGTTTTGTTTTGATCATACAGGTTGCTCATCTTGAACGAACTGGACACTATTTGACAGTGAAAGACAACCAGGTAGTACAGTTACACCCTTCCACTGTACTTGACCACAAACCCGAGTGGGTGTTATACAATGAGTTTGTCCTGACTACAAAAAACTATATACGGACCGTTACTGAAGTGAAACCAGACTGGTGAGTTTAGAAAGAAAGTCTTTGTATGTACAGATCTTTATGTATATTCAGTAAAATACTACCAGTTGTTGCGCCCGAGATTCGATTGTGTGGACCGATTTTTTTATATTGTTTATTTCCGTTATTTTTCCCCTGCTTGCTGGATGGTCCTCATGGTTACAATTGATATCTTTTAACATGTGTGGCCATTCAAACCTACGTCTACAAGCACTCTACTAACCTTAATGATAATCTAACATTTCGGGACAACATGCTTCGAATCCTTCCCGTGAGAAATATGTCACACCAAACCACATGATATTGGTTCGCCCAACTCCCCTGTTAGCTGTCACAGCGTTTACAGACTTTAAGGTGCTACATAGCAAAGGTTACATCTTAAGGGATTGGTCAAACCATCTCGACTAAGAATGTGGGGACAACAGGAAATTTAGAATGACGAAACATGAGAATATTCATTGTCAAGGTAGTAACAACGTCATGGCCAATTATTTGCACAGTTTCAAGTGCGATTTCATTCATTCATTCATTCATTCATATAGTCCATAATCCTGACTAGACGGTGCTGTGGTTCCATCCATCGTTCACCTAAGCAATGTTGGGGATTCAAGCATACCATCGATTGAGACTATCTCGAATAGAGTTTTCAGTTTATAGTTTGAGTAACCACAAGGACATTAACCGGGCGGGGTATACTTACTCACTTCACCGAACAAAATAGTCAAGGTCTTCCTGTTGAATGACCACAATGTTGCCTGATCACCACGCACGGTTTTATCCGATTGTTGATGGATGGAGTATATAATTCCTGACACAGTAGACGTTCAGCTGGCATATGGAATATGTGGTACACCCACTACAGATCTGTATTATTTGATCAATTTGTGGTATATTTCGAATTTTCCGAAGCACACGCTGGTGAACTACCGATCTGTTGTCATGTTGTAGGTGTAAGAAACATCAGTTGAAGTGAAAATGTGTTGCAATATGAGAAGAAAAAAGACATTGTGTAAAGTAAAAAAGTAAGATGATGTAGAGGAAGACAAGGAACACACTGATACGCACGGAGACTCACAACACGAACGCCATTAACTTAGCCGTATTCGAGAGTGTCTTCAACCAACGGTGTTCATTGTCATTCTGACCACAGCCGGGAACACTCTACTGAAACAAGCTACAATGTAACTGACTTCATTCCCCGAACCCAGTTCATACATTGGCCACCAGGTTCCTGCTTTCAACCTAACCCACAATTCACAAACAGGCGATGAGTTAGCATTCATAAGATGTGGCCAAGCCGACGAAACCTGTGAGACGAGATCGTTATGTTGAGTGTGGGGCAGAGTCTATTCGTTGCGAAAACACGTCGTCGAACTTTGTCATTGATGACACGATATTCCTACCTCACCAACAATTCTTCGAAAACACCGGTGATGGGAAGTGAACACTGCAAACATCTTTCGGTAGTCGTGTAATAAGACGGTTCTCACGGTGGAATTGTGCATGCCGTCTTCGATGGAAAGCCCTAGAGTATACCAGCGTCACAGATGGAGTAGTTTGGTAAACGCCTTGAACGCTTTAGCCGTACAATCTGTGATCTCATCGAACATTCCGCTAGCATAGATGCAGCTCCAAAAGTGTATGAACTTCTCGACCTACTTCAACGGCTCACTACCAAGGTTACTATCAGATGTCGATATCCAGGAATCTTGCAACAATATCTTGTACGTTCAAAGTGCAAAGGCTATACCAAACTGATGAACCGACGTTTCAGGGACTTCATATCGAATGTGACTTCCCTCTCAGAGGGCGGAGGAACATCAACAAACCAGTGAGAGCTTAAAGGTGACAGCGACCGCGCGGGTTGCCAGTTGAGCTGCTGTTGGAAACGCTCAGCCCAGCAACCTGAGTGTCTTCTCAGGTTATGGATAAGCTCATCATTGGTTTCGTAGATTTCTTCGTTCACACTTGGTTTCCTATTATTCATTGCTCGGCTAAGACGGCAACAGCGGCTTGTTTCAACTCGATGGCGCGCTGGGTCCACCAAGCCTCGCTATTCTCTCGTTGTTGTTTCCGGAAATCCAAGTCTTGCGAAAGAAATTCTACTCGCCTCTGGATGGAATATATTTGTGATTTTCAGTATGTCCGAATGGTCACATAGAAACTCGGAAGTCGGTAACTGAACGAGCAGTACTATATATATGTATTGTATGCGGTTCAGTGTCGTGTGGTGAGTGGGGTCCTTGACTGGAGACAAGCGCCTCCTTGTAAGTGTAGAGCGCTTGTGTTCCTGTTACTTTGGACGTTAACTTGTGGTCGACGACGAAGTGACTTTCCACCGAAGCACAGAACAAACTTGACGCATACAGGTGTATGATTAGACTTCACACTCCAGGTCGACTTGTAATCTTGGAAACTGTCCCGCCACCAATAGCTGAGTGCTATGTCGTGTACGTGTGACCACGATTGATACTGCGATGGAAGTCGCCAGGTGGCGCACTGACGTCTAGAACGTCGAAAGCTACTACTTGTCAGAAACAGTGTTATGAGCGCAGAGCTGCAACAAATGTTCACTGTTGTCTGTTCGACGAGGGTCAAATTCACACTCGTCTGCTTACTTGAAGGCTGATGATGAGGATAATCTCTGATTAAGTCTTTGTGAGCACATTCCACAACAACCATCGGACGACGTTCGTGATGGGCGCCTCTCAACCCTGCAACAGCACCTTCTAATCTGACAGAACAAAGACGACTGTCGACGAGTATCCAGTCAGCTAGCGCCTTCTCTGCATATACGCTTAGGGTAATTCCAATGCTATGTTGATCAGTGGTTCGAGCCGGAGGGTCTCCAGACAAGCGCATATTATACCCGAGTGGTGAAGGAGCTAACGGAGATTGTAGCTAGAATCCTAGAGTCATGTTTCGGCGAGACAACATATATCGATATTAGGGTTTTCCAAAGTATGTGAAAGAGCTACCTGTTGACTTGTTTGCATAAGTGTTCAAACATTGAAGGTGGCCAGCTCAAATGATGTTCGGTGGGCAAGTAGGGGTTTGTTTGTCAGATTAATATACCACCTTGGTATTTGGCAGACTATCCTTCTGTCTGTTTTCTGTCGCTAGCAGCACTTGAGGGATGTCAGTTATATTTGGCCGAACACGGGATTACTATCACCAAATAAAGAGTGGTTTTACAAACATTATGAAAATGAGAGACGTTAATTTGGTGCAGTTGATTGGCCGCCGACACCTCTGCCAAGAAGAAAAACATGAAGACAACATTTTTTATTTATGTAGGCTAATGTGTTTATAATTTTGGGGGTGGATACTTACCAGTCGCCAAGGTCAAGGATGGGAGTTGACTTAAGAGGCCTCATTTGGAATCTTTGTTGTAAAAGAAACTTAATCCACCGAGCAGCGGGATGAAGCAGTGAGCTCACAGTCCATTGGAGGCCAGTGAGCAGTAGTGGTTCGAATTATGCACCCTTCTGAAATAGTCTATCCACCAGGGATGCTCGCAACAGGGTTGTTACGATGCCTGTCCAATGTTGCCGATGGCCAGTAACCAAATTGTTTCATACTCCCTATCGAATGGAATCTTACCTTTCGGAATACTCGGCGCGCCTTTCGCACCCGTTGAAGCCGGTAATTGCCACCGCGGTTTGTATGCCTTCCGCGGAGTTTGTCCATAGTTAACGGAGAACCGATGCTGTGAACACGTTGGGCGAACGCTACCCCAGACGGACACCTCGCTGTTTGGGAACCAGTTTCCTGTGGTCTGGACATTTGTAACGTCTTTTCGGGTGTGATATCATGCGGCATGTTATTAGTACCGTCAGAGAGCTTGTGTAACACCTCATTGCAGTCCTGGCAGTATTACCGATCATTGTTCGTAACTGCTTATTCACTGCGAGAACCGCCTTACTTATCCCTCAGGTCCTGGGAGCTCACCAGGTGACAGTGGCTCTCTCACCCATTCGTGATATAATCGAGGTGCGTAACCGTGGATTTTAAGAGAGACTGTCATTCGGATTGAAATTGGCTGTCACCACTGCATGGTTTTTGTTATTCCTTTGGTTTTTTCGTTTTCGATTGCCCGTTTCTTTCTATGTTGATTATTCTGTCGTATCTAGGCCATTGTCAGATAGTCGACTCGCCCACTTCATAAACCCATTTAGACTGGATTTCAAATCACGATCGCAGGGAAAGGTCGCACAACTGACAAGTTCTACCAAGAACAACGAACGTTGTCTTACCTGGTTTCACGACTGTTTTCTAAATTTAGATGTATATATGTGAACATGGATGTTGGCCGCTTGTTTCAAATCACCAATGATAATGTGACTTTGCAAACTACCGTTGCAGTTTATTTGGAAGAGATTCACAAAATTATGTTCTCATTCAGTTAGGTTGTTCATGGCTAGAGTGTGTTTACTGAGTGAACTGGAACATCTTCCTCCCGTCCTATTGGGAACATGCTTGCCGTTCATTAGTTGCGTTCTTTGCTAATAGCAGAATACTATATTATTTTGCGGAAAGTCCTTGATGAGCTGCAACTGTGAAAAAGGCCCAACGCCAATTCAATATATATATATATATATATATATATATATATATATATATATATATATATATAT